>VYZW01039753.1:62866-274113 GCA_013401315.1 Balaeniceps rex | reverse complement strand
CGCGGGACCCTCCCCGCCCCCCTGCTCGAGCCTTCGGATGCTGGCCCAGCCGTACCCTTCCAGCTGATCCAAGGCTGTTGGGCTTAACTGACATTAAAAAAAAAAAACCACATATATATATATACACACATACAACAGCCTTAAGTGCTATGTGGCTGCTTTTAAAAGCCATTTCTCTTCTGATTAAGTTTGATAAAACCACCTTTTTCTTTTCTTCACAGCATTAAAATTTAGGGACTGCAACTCTGTGGCAGTTGTTTTAATGGTGCCAGGCCCCCCGGGGTCATTGTGAAATCTTATAAACGTCAGGCTGTTGGTGTCTCCGAAATGCAGTCGACTCACTTTTCTTTTACTGTGGTGGTAAATCACGTTTTGCAAGATGCCTTAGAAAAAACATAAACAATATTTATTACCCTGTGTACCTCGGTCCTCCCGAAAGCCCGCAGGTGGGTTACGTACATCCTCCTTGTAAACCTCCTGCAGTGACCTTACTGGTTTCATAATTTCCTCCCAGCCTTGAATAACTTTCTCCCAGTCCTGAATAACTTTCTCCCAGTATGGGTGGTGGCTCAGGGGTTTCTTCTGATCTTCCCTGCACTGGGGTAAGTGCTGGAGGAGCTCCTGGGAAGGCCATGGGGTCACACCAATGGAGGATGAATACGACCCTGTATCTGGAAACCCGTGCATCCCTGAGCTGTGTTGGCTTTTTGGGGGTGCTGGTGTTGCTGTGACCCAGGGTAGTGTGGGGCATCGTGTGGCTGGAGGCACCCGGCTTGGTCCTGCCACGGTTCACTTGCAGGAGCCGGTGCTCCCTTGTCCCCTTCCTACGACTAGAGAAAATGCACTGCCAGATGCGAGTAAAATCAATTACGGGATAAAAATCGCCCGTTTCAAAAGCTTCATTTTGCGCTATTAGCAGGCAAAATCGGCTTTGAGATGGTGTGAACTGAGGAGAGGGGAAAAAAAAAAAAGAAAAGAAGGAGAAAAGATCAATTATTGGATAAGATCACAATTTTCTTTGGGGCTGAGATGTCTGTAAACGTTTGCATCTCTCTGTGTTACACGTAGGCTGAGATCAAAGAGGTTGTGCTGCTGTAACGATGAGATCTTATCGGCGCAGCATTGTGCTCACCAGCTCCAGCGCTGCGCCGCTGAGGGATAATTAAACCCCCCAACAGCAGCATGCTGCTGAGGGATGCTTAAATCCCCTGATGGCACCAAGCCACCAAAGGATGCTTAAACCCCCTGACGGCTGTCGGAGCTGTTGGGTAACCCCAAAATGCAGCTTCTCCATCTTTTTGCAGGGGGACACCGCATGGGCACATGCTTGCCCACTCTTGTCCCTGTGGTAGGGCTGCAGTCCTCAGTGGGAGATGACTTGTGGCAAAGATGGACCAAAACTGGGCTGGGAGGATGACGTCCCCCTTCTTCCAGGGTCCCGTTGCTGGAGCTGGCCTTGGGGCCAGGGTACAGCTGTGGAAAAGTGGGATTGTGCTTGATGAACTGCTGCTGTCTGATGGCCCTTTCCCGTCTGAAGGCTTACAGGGGTGATGGGGCATGTGGTGTAAAATACCTTTGTTTTTTAGCTGGAGAGAAATTAAAACTCTAACAAGACCTTTGCGCTTTTATATTTCTTGAGGCCGTGCTGTTTGAGAGGGGGATCCACCAGAGGCCTGAATTTGGTTTCAAATTAGTCATTTTAAATTCAAATTGGCAGGCTCTTTTTGACGTGCTGCTTCAAGAGCTAAGGAAAAAAAAGCCCTGAAGACCTAATGAGGCTCCTTGTTAGCCTGCTCTTGCGATGCTAGCCCATGCCGCAGGGCTGACTGACCTCCGGCGGGGCTCAGGAGGACCTCCGGAGCAGGGTCAGGTGCCCTCCGGTCTCTCCTCTCTCTAATGGGGCTGACTTTGTGCACGCAGGGCTCGGACGTGGACTGGGACGACCTTTGGGATCAGTTTGAAGAGCGGAGGTACCTGAGCGCCCGGAGGTGGAAGGGCGGCGAGGACCCGTACCGGCTCCATGCCTTTAACCAGCGGGAGAGCGAGAGGATCCCCAGTGACCGTGCCGTCCGTGACACCCGCCATCACAGGTTCTGCCTCCCCCCGATTTCTCCTGTCTTCCTCATGAAACTTCATTATATGGGTGGATAGTCCCGTTCCTGTTCAGGGCCATGGTTTTGGGATGCTAGGTGGGTCTGGGCCCTTCACCCATTCCCAGTGGGTGTGCTTGGGATTGGTTTTGCCTGGGTTGTATTTTTAGGATTGAATCTTTCACTTTGCTTGATTTCTTGGCATGTCTGGCAGTCCTAAACCTATTGATGAAAACCTGTATAAATTATTCCGGGACCATAGGGAAAGAAAGGAAAAGCCTTTTTTTTTTTTCCATCAGAAAAGTAATGGGTGTGCGAGAGCGCATGTCCACAATGGGCAAAGTCTTTGCTGGTGCTGGGAACTCTTGCTCTGCAGAGGATGCAATGAGACGGTGCAAGGGGGATAAAATAACTGTTGAGCACTTACTTTGCTCTGCAGAGAGAGGAGTTAATATGGGAAATATGGGGCTGTTGCTGAGGGAGGGGGTGAGGAAGGTAAGAACTCGTTGGGTTACCAGCAGCTCCAGCACCATCGGGGTCAAAAATATCCTTTGGCTCCCAAAGGACCTCTTGAGGGAGGCAAGGAGGATTGCAGCAATGGTTGCCTTGCGGCACCTGCAATCCCTTGCTGCTGTCAGTGTGGGAAGGGCAGGGTGGGAGTTTTGGTGCACCCTTGCTTGCCATTAGCGCAGCTGTAGCCTCCCTCCAGTCGCCTCTCCAAACTCATTGGAGAAGAGCTGCCCTTCCCAGCTGCAGGTTGTTGATGGTCGCTGGGGTTAATCGTTAGTCTGCTGGATGGGTGATGCCAGGGTGTCCCGCTGGGGTAGGAAATACACCTGAGGTTCCCTCGATGCAGTTTTCCTCCTTGTCCTCTGAGGGTACAGCGTGTGCCTGGCCCTCGCCGGCGGTCCCCATCCCACAGCCAGTGCGAGCTCTTCCTAAGGAGCTGTGCCTGGCATTACGTCCCAGCCCACTGGCAGCAACCGTCCTCTCCTGCCTTCTCCTGGGAGCCCTTTGGGGGGAAGCCCTGCTCTGGTGAGAGCCCTGTGCCGAACCCAACCCTTGCTGCTTGGGCTCTATGATTTGGAGCACCCCGACACCCAGCATCTGACCCAGCTCTAAATTTCCTCTATTCCAGTCCAAATGCAGCACTTAGGCTGAAATGCTGAGACAGCACCAGTTCTCCATCCCTATAGCAAGCAATGGTGTTTCTTTATTTATATATTTTTTTAGCTCCTTTTCGTAGTAAGGACCAGATGCTCCTTTCTCCGGAGAGGAGCTGTCAGCCTTGACGGACGCCAGTTATCGCTGAGCAGAGAGAGAGTGTGCTATTCCTGGAGAGAATTAATGCCAGGGATATTAACCATCTGCCCTATTAAAAGGGAAGATCGACTCGGCTGCCCCCTCACTGTACCCCCGCTGTGCGGTGGCAGCCACCTTGTTCCTGGGCGGGTGGATGCGGCGCTGAGTGCTCCTGCGAAAGAAAAGTTCTCATTAAGGAGGAAGCGAGGGCACAGCATGTGGGAGGGGCTGGGGCTAATTGCATTTGCTTCCAATTTCCTTAACCCGGTAATTGGATTCTGATTTACTGAATATGTCTGAACAATGCTGCGGATGATGCACCATTAGCCGAGCATTAGAGCGCCCACGGAGGAAATGGGGTTGCCGGGAGTTCTGGGGGAGGCAGGCGCTGATGGGTGGGATGGAGGAGGGAGAAGGGTCTGGGCATGGTGGTCGACGGGGAGAGGAAGGTGCAGAGTTTGCAAAGCCCTCTCTGGAAAGACATCCTTGCTCACAGCACAGGTGTTCAGGGAGCTGCCGCAGGTGATGCTCTGGCACTACTGTGCAACTTGGGAGTGGGTCCTGAATTACCCAGTGGAGCTGAGTGGGAAAGCGTGGATGAGCATGACCTGCTCTTGGAACAGGGAGAAATTGCTGGTGGCTGTGCAAGAAGAACATGTAAAGAGAGTCCAACATGGGGTTGACTAGGAGAGGTCCCTCCTGCAGAGGGGAGAGCTGAGTACCGCAGACCTGACCAGCGTGAGATGGGAAGCCCCCAGGGCTCACGCTGTGTGACCTGCCAGAGGCTGTGCTTAGAGAGAGACTTGGTTTCGATGGCAAACCTGGCTTAGCCAGACTGGAAGTGCTCAGGCTTGCTTGTATGAAAGCAAACCCAAAGAGTCAGACCTTGATTCTGCTCCAGCTGACCTTGGGGGAAGGATCCTAGCACACGCCCCAGACCAAGGGCCACCACCATGCCGGGAGCCATGCCAAGGTGCTCCTGCCCAGCTGCTATTCCCAAAGAAAGTTCGCATGAGGGGCAGGAGACTTTGGAGAGGGTCTTACCCACCTCTTGAGCACGTCCCCATGGGCAAGCAGGCTCTCCTTCAGCCAGATGTTGTTGCCCGAAACAGCTTGCTCTGCTCTCCAACCAAGTTTTCAGTGTGTTTGCTCTTCGTCTCTCATCCCCTCTGTACAACACATGGCAGCACCAAGACTCAGAGGCCTGCAAACCACGGTAATGCCCCGAGACCAGCACCTTGTAGTCCTGGGATGTGGGACTGCTGCTCCTTACAGCTTCTCTGTGGGGTGTTTTTCACCAGGATGGTTGCAGAAGATTTCCTGGAGCTTTCCTTGCTAATCCAGCCAAGCATCTGGACTTGCCAGCAACAGCTGAATATACAAAACCTGGCAAGGGCTGAGCAGCAAACTCCTTGCCAGAAGGTCACGGAGAGGGCAAATACTTTCAGCGGGGTGGGATGTGGCACTGACAGCTAGTTGCTAAGCAATGTTTGCTGGATTGATTTTGTTTTTAGAATGCAACCAGTGGAATGGTTTCAGATGGAGTTGAATCACAGTGCTGCGAGGAATTGGAGCTGGAGAAACCGTGGTGGCTCCCCTTGCCTGCCTCTGACCAGCGCGGGGCTGGGAGCCTGTGCTTGGTTTGTGGGTGATTTCAGCCAGGGAAATGCCATGGCTTCTGTGGACTACATCGTGTTGCTCAACCTGGGAGATCTCACAGCTGGAGCATCACTCCCGGTGACCCGCCTGCATTTCCCTGCTGTGAACTGCGTTCCTGGTTGCACATTGACTAAGCCCTCAGACTACTGAGGGATGTCTTTCTCCAGGAGAAGACCATGTGTGGTCCCATGGTGGTGTATCACATCCCCACCAAGAGTCAAGGTTAAAAAATCCCCATGACCACAGCAGCAGGCTGGACCCAGATGTAGGTGGCACGTCCACGTCATGCGCAGCCAGCTCATGCCGCTGGAGTGGGTGGCTAGTCCCCGTCCGCCGCGGTAGCCACATGCCATTGGGATTATCTCATCGCCACATCCCACCTTCTGCAACTCCCACTGGCAAAACACAGGACCGAAATGGCAGCGAGTGAGTCAGTGCCAGGCGCGCGCATTGGGGGAGAGGAGCTGAGGTTTCCAGTATTGCTCAGCGGCTTGGAAAGCCAACAGGGAGGATGCATCGCCCCCAGCCAGAAGATTTTGTTGTGATGGCTCCTGGGCTTTTTCCATCTGCGGCAGACAGCTCCCAGGGAGGCCGGTATTTGCCACGTGGTTGCTCCATATGCTGCTTAGGCTGACCTCCACCTCCCAAATGCTCCGTTGGGTTTGATAGATGTGCAGATGCTGTTGTGGCTGCCAGGCTAGGCTGGGACCACAAGTCATGGCCAGCACCAACCTGAGCTGGGGTTTGTGCTCACTGACGGCGGCAAAGCAGAGAGGTGAAATCGGGGATGAGGAGGATAGATGAGAGGGTAGTGGCTGGAGGAGAGGTAAGAGCCTCCAGCAGACTTCTCTAGCTGTTGCAAATCACGACAGCCAGCCTCAGGCTTCCCCTGCTGCCTGTTTTCCTCTATTCATCTTGCTTTTTTCCTCCGCAGCGCCGATAGGAGTTTAGTAGTGCTGTCTCAAGAGCTGGTAGAGCAAGGAGACCAGGGATGGAGCCCTCTCAAATCCTGGCATAAGGCAATAATCCTCCAAATTTTTTAAGCTCCCTCCCTCCCCAAGTCCCAAGTGCTTTACAAGCGGTCCTACCTACCCAGTTAAGCTTGAATTTTACAGCTACTTGAGGGGGTGTGTTCGTGTGTGTATGTGCGTGTCTGAGAGAGAGAAAGCAGCTGCTAAAATCAAGTTGTGGTTGAAACACAAGGCTGGCAGGGATAGTGGCAGATATGAAGATCAGGCGTCGCATCGTCTGCTGAAGATGAGAGCGTCCTGGCAGCCCGGGGGCCTGGTCACGCCAACTTGTGCCCCCTAGAAAAGCTCTGCCCTTGTAGTCCGTCCTGTTCCCTTTGCAGGGAACAACACACACCGTAAGGCTGCCTCCAGGTTTCCTCACTCAAACCGCGGTGTGGTGCCAGCTGGAGAGTGTCCATTGGGTGGGAGAGCTGCCCAGGGCTGGTGGCTCTGCTCGTAGGGACTGTTCATGGAAGGATGGGAAGAGGTGATGCCTATGACGTTCCTGTGGGGCAAAGAGCTGCTGTCTTGAGTTCTCAAGGTCCAGAAAAGTCAGGATTTCAGCCCTGAAGCACTACATGCTGCAGTGTTATTTTGACCCGTCAATTGTAGCGTGCATCCCAAGGGTGCAGAGGCTGCACGTTCAGCGTTACATCAGAGCAGCTCTAGTTGGGGTAGTTGAAAATACCTGACTGTGCTGCGATGGGGATGACCAGGAGGGTGGTCCTACCTCTGCCAGGTGTGGTTCCTGCATACACAGGCACGTGGGACTGGGCGTGCATCTCTGCCACTGCACGCCTTCCACGTGTCCCTGCGTCCCGTGCGAACGTGTTTGATGCAGGGCACACGAAAGCGTGTGTAGATGTCTGCGTGCAGATTGTGTGAGGGCAGCTGTATCGCATGCAGGTTTTGAAGTGGCTCCATTTTTGGCTGAGTTGATGATTGCATCCCAGGAGTGGCAAGCAGTCAAGTGCACTGAGAATATTGTAATATCTTCTTGGAAGTGAAGAGTCGAAGAGGAGAAAAGTAGATTTTGACAGCGTTGCCTTTGGCTTAGCGTGCTTATGATCCCCTTGGAACTTCTCACATTGCCTTGTCTTCCTCCAACTTCATTGCCTGCTGGGCTGAAACCACTTTGAGATGAATCTAGGTGAACACTGGGTCTCAACAGCTAGAAATGCATTTTGTACCCCACATAGGGATTTAGGCATCTTATCTTCCTTGCCTGGTTTCTTGAGAGTCCCCAGAGGAGGAACTTAATGTCTGGAGAATGACATCTGTAGAAAATCCCATCTTATTCCACAGGCAGGACAGAGGTGGGGTTCTGCTCCGCTGTCCTCAGCGGTACCTGGACATTAGACCTGCAGAAGCAGGTAGGTACCTAGCAGGTGGCCGAACCTCCTTTGAATTTGAGGGAAGGTTTGCCGGGACGTTACCTGGATGGACCTTGAACGGTTGAGGGCAGAACTTAACCTCGAGGTTTTCCTGGTCTGCTGTTGCCCTTCCCTTTGCTGACTCCGCACATTTCTCACTGTGGCCTCTGGATTGAAGCTGAGCTAATCCGGCTTCCTGTGTAATGCAGACTAAGTCCCAAGGGATTCTGTTATTTTTAAAATTTGCTTATTCAGGCAGCGTCTTGTGAGTTGCTGACTCTGGATGCGCTCTGGTGTAGACCTGGGCAAGAAGTGGTGTGGGTACGGGGGTGTGTGTGTGCACGTGGTCTCCCTGAGCCTGATGCTGCTGAGTGCATCTGCTCGGGGCAGAGGGCTGGTGGGACAGCAGGGAGTGGGACGTGTCTGAGCAGAGGTGCCTTGTCTGCGGTGGGGGCAGATAGACCTCTGTCCGTGAGGATGGATGGAGCTGTGCATGCTAAGCCAGTCTGGCCCGCAGAAGAAGGAGCCAGGTGAGGAGGACGGGGGCAAGGGAGCACTCAGATGCTGCCACATCTCTGGGCTCGACACTGGTGAAATCCAGAGGATTGTGCAGCCACGTGTGCCTGCCGCTGGCTTTGCTCTGTCCTGCACCCTCTGGTGTGGGCTGGGAGTCCCCACACGAGTGCTCTCCCGGAGAAAAGTGCATGATGCCTCAGGGAGGGCAGGCTGGCAGCACCTCACGCGGGTTGGAGGGGGCTGAGCGCAAGGGGGTACGGATCTCTTCTTGCTTTTGGGGTTTGTTATTAGCTGCTGCATGACTGCCAGCAATATCCCAAAGAGTTTTTCTGTCCCTTGACCTGTTATTCCAGCTGTTATGCTGTTCTCTGGGCAAAGCCAGGGCATTTGTGATTTCATTACAAAATAAGATTTATCACATTTGGGCAAAATCCTGTATGGGTGAGGACTGTCCCTGGATCTCTTGCCAGCAGAGCATACTCCGAGGCTGAATTAGCTGGGTAAGAGGAGATCTGAGATCCCCTTGCCTTTGGTCTTGATCTCGTTCTTATTCCTAACTACAGGCAAGAGCACAGCATGACCCTGCAAGCGAGCAGTTACACAAATGAATGGTGGAAAACACATTTGAGACGAAAGCATCTCCATTAGGAAACAGCATGATTGCTTTCGTCTCTTGGACACCAGACCCCAAGAGGTTAGCGCTTGACACTGTGTTTTTCCATCACCTCCTCAGGCTGCGATCTCTGGGGATGAAGATATGAGAACAGTCCATCAAGCAGAGCAGGGGTTGGCGTGTGTCTTGGTGATAAACTGGAACCGCCTGAAGAGGCCAAGGTTTTGTTTCTGCCATTGATTAGCTGGCTTTTGTGGTCTAAGTTTGAAACTTTCAAAGGCTGGGCAGTGTCTTAAGAGAGAGAATTGCTCATGCTGCTTCTGTGCAACCTGGTAACCCTTTGGCAACAGTCGAAATAGCTAGCACGGGTAGGCAATGTGAAAGAAAGTATCTTAGTATATTTTGTAGCTTCTCCTAATGCAGTTGGGCAGCTGAAAGTCAGTGAGGCACATGGCTTTGGGCCATGGCCAGCTCACTCTCCACACACTATCACCAACCACTGATCAACCATTTGAAATCCAGCCGTACCATCTATGTAAGATGGGGTCATTATGTGATACTGAGATTTATTTTATTTTTTAGGGAACTGTCGTTATTATGTCTCCTCGTCATAGTTATCCTGTTTTCAAGCTCTTCAGCCCTCTGGGAATTCAGACCTTTGCTATACAGGCTGGTTACAAGTGCAGCCAGTTCCCCTAGCTGGGAAAAATTTGCTGTCTGCTAACAAAAGACCCAGTATGGAGCTCACCTTATCAAAACCCACTACCTATAACTTTGCGCTAGAGTTTAGACCTGCTGTCTCTCACGATTTGGACCCATGTGTTGCTGGAGAGGTGAGGCTTTTGAATGAACTGAAGCGTGAAGCCCAAAGTGCAGTTGAGAGGATGCAAACTGGGAAGGTCTCATCTGGCCAAAGAGTTAAGGGTGAAGCGTAGTTTGAGTAAGGGTGTGCACTGTGTCCCCCAGACTACCACACACTAGTTATTTTGGCCTCCAGCCCCTGTCAGACAGCTGTACCAGCATCTTACGGTTGTGATGGCCAGTTTGTTGCCCATCACTCCCGGGCCAACACTGGCTTTTGTGTGCCTGTTGGCTAAGCCTGACCCACCTATGACTATAGGTGGGCCAAAACCCACGTCTTTCATTCAAAAGAGCTCAGTTCTGCACTTTGTAGGTTCAGTCCATCTGGAGTGCTCACCACACATAGTGGCATTTTGCACTTGGTCTTGTCTTGGTTTCAGCTGGGATAATTTCCTTCCTAGTAGCAGGTACAGTGCTGTGTTTTGGATTTAGTATGAGAATAATGTTGATAACACACTGATGTTTTAGTTGTTGCTAAGTAGCGTTTATACTAGTCGAGGACTTTTTAGCTTCCCATGCTCTGCCAGGTGCACAAGAAGCTGGGAGGGGGCACAGCCAGGACGGCTGACCCAAACTGACCAAAGGGGTATTCCATACCATATGACGTCATGCTCAGTATATAAACTGGGGGGAGTTGGCTGGGGGGCAGCGATTGCTGCTCGGAGACTGGCTGGGCATCGGTCGGCGGGTGGTGAGCAATTGCATCGTGCATCACTTGTTTTTTGATTCTTTTATCATTATTATTATTATTACTTTCTCTTCCTCTGCTGTCCTATTAAACTGCCTTTATCTCAACCCATGGGTTTTACTTTTTTTTTCCGATTCTCTCCCCCATCCCACTGTGGGGCAGGGAGGATGAGAGAGCAGCTGTGTGGTGCTTAGTTGCTGACTGGGGTTAAACCATGACAGGTCTGCTGGGCGAACTTGAACTTGAAACTCCAAGGAGGTTTGAGGAACAGGTATGCGATCAGAACCCAGAGAGATTGTTTTCAGGTAGCAGAGAGAACAAGCAGTACTGAGATTTGCAATTGTTGGCAGCTAAGCAAGGAAAACAAGACAGCTATTAATCAGAAACAGGCACTTCATAAAATTATAGAATAATTCAGGTTGGAAGAGACCACAGGAGGTCTCTGATCCAGCTTCCTGCTCGAAGCAGGGTCAGCTACAAAATAAGCCTATATTTCTCTCTTGTTGCAGAAACCTCTGAGCACTCTGGGGCTCCTGCCTGTCAGGCTTGGCCCAGCGTTTTGTAAGAGCTGACATAATTTACAAACCTTGATTGCAGCACACATAATTTGTAGTTCTTCTCCCCCAGCTGCCTGCATTTGTGTAACAAGCTTTGAAGTTGCTTGAATAGCTGGCCTTGCAGCACTTCCATTACACGTATCTTTCCTATCTTGCAGACACTGTGGGCCCTGATTCTCCAGTCCCTCATAGCGAGTGCATTTAAATGAGAGGAGGGGTAGGTGCACATCAAAGCATGCTTGCTAAAGCCTCCTGTCCTTGCTGCCTGCCATCTTTTCCAGGATTGATCATTATGTCAGTAGCAAAGCTGTGTTGCAAATCTGTGTGCCGCTGTGTGGTTGCCCTGATGGAGGACTGCTGAGGTGCCTGGAGGCCTTCGCCCATGCCATTAACAAGCGAGAGTCTGTGCTGCTGCTTGGGCGACGTTGATGCGTTCGGTGGTCTCAGGTCATTCTTGGTGGGACAGCAGTGAGGGGAGTTCTCTCTTCTCCTCTTTTGGGGTTCATCATCTAAGAGCAATGCACTTGACTGCCGCACTCATGTATCTTTTCTGACTTGACATTGCAAGGCTTTGCCAGTGGTGGGGTTGCCTAGGCTCCAGGGCAGTCCCCACAGTGTTTCAGTATCAGCTTTTCATGCTGCTTGGGCTCTGCAGCTGCTTTCATGCCCTGCTTTCTGCTGTGCATCCTCTGCAGCGCATCCAGTGCGAGATGTGGTGGCCTTAGCACTGTATCCATCCAAGACTGCCGTAAAGACGCAGTCTCCTCGTGTCAGCTGGCCAGAGCCACATCAGCAAAGGAGAAAACCTTAAAGGCTGGGCTGTAAGCAGCTCCCTATGTTTTCCCTATGTTTCCATGCACTTCTTAGTCCCTGGTATTTCAGAATATGCTGTGCACGCAGAACTCCACGTTTTTTTTCCTTCACGTTTGTGTAAATCCAAACCCACTTCTTCCAGTAGAGAGGTTCTTGGTTTATGTGCATTTCTCTGAGAGAATAGGACCCATAATTTGAAGTGTTTCCTGAGCTCACTGGAAGACTGACTGTGACCATCTGCTTTGCCTTTCCTCACAGAAGAGAGGAAGGTCCTCGCTAAATCCTGCCTAGGCTGCAGGGCTGCGATCTGACCAGACCTCTGCTCAGAGAACATTGGGGAAAAAATTGTGGGAAAAAAAAAAGTGACCCTGACTACTCGTTTCAACCTGGAACTGAAACTCCTAAACTTTTCTCTTTCCTAAGGCTTGAGAAAACTTGGTCAGAGACAAAAATCCCATGGAGTCTCCACTCCATGATGTTTCATGCCTGAAAGTGGAGAAAAATATTCACTGGGCCATTTTAGCGCTGCAAAAAAACAGTGTTGCATGTTCTGCTTCTGCTGGAGTTGGCATCTTGCAGAGATGTGGGGACGCCTGGTTAGCAGTCGGTAAGGCGCCTTTATCCGATAGCTGTGCCTACTGCTTCAGGAGAGCTCACGCAGGAAGTGTGATGGGTCTCACAGCCGGAATCACCGGCTGCAAACTGGGCTGGAAATGCACAGTCCTGGGAAATGGCTGGTGTGTGTCCAAGTCCCCATCCTGGCAATGGCTGGGGAGTGACAGCGTCTGTGATGTTTGTTGTCTGGTGGCCCATGGGACAGCTTGCCAGGAGGTGGAGGGCTTGAGGAGCAGGCCAGCTAGACCTGATGGCTTCTGAGACAGAGGCTGGTGGCTTCAGGGGATAAAACTTGACAAATGCAATGATCTTTTTCAAATATCTCTTTCTATTTAATGCCCTCTTTTGAAGCTTTTTGGTTTTTTTAATGGGAGGTGTGGGGAGGAAGTACTGATGAAAAGGGGCTGTATGAAATGGGATTATGGTGGGCTTGGGGACTGAGAGAGGTTGCATCTCCCCTGACATGGCTGCCTGTGTCTGGGCTGGGGACTGTCCTTGGGCAACACTGCTGGCCAGACCATCATCCCAACATCCACTTGTCCTGAAGAGCCTGTTCTTCCCTCCTGAGATGTGATGGGGCTTCTGCTGAGGTCCGTGTTGGCTCTGCTGGTGCTTGTCCTGGGGTTTAGTGTGTTCCCCAGGCCCCACCGACATCTGAACCACCCTGCGTGACTTGCACAGCCCTCCCTGGGGAGGAGAGAGGCCTCCAAGTGCCGAGATCCCAACCCAACCCCAGATTTTGCTCTGATGTCCGCAGCAGCCTGCAACACTGCTGTGACCTCCAGCCCCTGCCTGATTGCTCCTGGAGCTGGAGGCGGTGGGTCAGGTCAGCCAACAAGCAGAAATGGGGGGTAATCATTACTGCCAGGCTCCCTGCAACACAGCAAAAGGACTGCCACCCTGTTGGTTTCAGAGGTGTTATGTCTCCCTCACCCTGGCAGCACAGTGGCTCCCCTCAGGTTTTTGGACCACAGGTCAGTTGATCCCAGGTCGCAAACTGTGCCCTGGAGTCATGGGCTCTGAGGCTGGATGTTTGCAACCACCAAATGGGTCAGGATCGGAAGTGCCATGAGATACCGCTGGTTTGTATCTTGAGGGGCTGGCTAGAGAAAGGCAGGCTGAGGGGCTTTAATTCAAAATGGTCCTGGGAAGGGATGCTGGGACAGGGGCAGGGGGAGGCTGGTGTTTCTTCAGGAGCAGGGTCGGCTGTGTCTCGATCATGGATGCTGTAGGGAAATGGCAAATGTGATGGTGCTTATTCTGCAGCAGTGGATTTGCAGTCCTATTCCTCCCCCTCCTTTTCTTTTTCTTGAGTGAGAATGATGAGGGCGACTCTTGGGAAGGAGTTGAGGAGTGAGCTAGACTGTATGAGGAGCTGATGGAAATGTATAGGCAAGTGTTTTGAATGCAGGAGGATGTGTCAGTTAAGTGGCTGCGTTACTCATTTTTTTTCTGGAGGGCAAAGCTAGTTATATCTCAAAGAGCTGTGCTAGGAGTGTGAGTTATGGCACTTGTCTGCGCAGCGAGCAGAAACGATTCCTGAGCTGTGTTCTCGGCTAAAAGCTGTCTGCGGGACAAAGGGGATCGGCAGCGCGGGTACTGGGGGAGCCCATAGGACCTCAGTGTCTCGGAGCCTGACTCCTGGCAGCAAGGGTGACTCTGGACTGTTCCAGCAAACACCATGGTGCAACATTAAATTTCCTATGTGCTGTGTTTTGCTTCTCCAAGTTGTCCCTTGTCCCAGCCCCACAGCGCCACGCTGGGAAGGAGGAGCATGTGCATGGGACGGGCATCCTCCCGAGAAGAGTCGGAGGAGCTCACTCAGGAGCAGGCACAGCCTCCATCCTAGCTGTCTCTTCCTGGAGGAGAACACCTTTATTTTGTTTGGACTGATGTTTTGCTTGCCAAAAATTGCTGTTTCAGAGAGAAAAAAACCTGAAAACAGTTTCTCCCCCCTCTACAAGTGATAGATTTCCTTCACCTAAGTTATTTTCGTTTTGCTTCCCTGTGAGACAGTTTTGATTTCATTTTGGAAATACCCCACCCATCCATTGCATTTTGCCAAGAAAAATGCATGCACAAAATAGTTCTGGGTCGATCTGAAATGACTCTTCCCTCATCCTTTTCCAATTTCTCCATTTACTCTGCTTCCATCCCAACCTTGTTCTTAGCAGCCTCATGGGGAGATGTTGTATGCTGTACCACCTGATGAGGACTGCTGTGCAAGCACTGGGGGGACCTGCTTCTCCGCAGTCCCTGTGGGAATTTGCTTCAGTGGTTGGTTCCCCCCATGAGAACAGGTTTGTTGTTGGGATGGAAGAGATGGGGGAGCCCTTGGGGTTTCCCTCTTGTTGTGCATTGGAGCAACGAGGGAAGAGACTGCCCCAGCTCTGGCACCGGGAGCGGTGCCTTCGGAGAAGGGGCTTGGACTGGTGCTCCGGTGCCGGAGCTGTGAAGCTCTTGACTGAGTCGCAGTGCCTTGGTTGACAGCATCCCCTCTGCACCTGAGGGCATAGACTAGGACGAGCAGACTATGTACAGTCTTTGGAGCAAGGTTTTGCCTCTGTTAATATTCTACGGCAGGTTAGTTTGTGTTGAGAAGCAACCGCTGGTTAGATGGGCTGTTAGCCCAGCGTTGAGATGCTGTCTACCCATCAATACCACGTGTCTCTCTCCAGCCTCCAGTCTCTCGCTCAGTCCCTTGGGAAACGGCAGAGCTAGTGCTGCCAGGGCTAATTATTCCTCAAGATAGAAGACATGTGATAAAATATTAACCTTTTTCAAAAACAGAGCGCCAGTTAATTAGCTCCACTTCTGCGACACATTCACCTGGAGATAAAAGCTCGTTCCCCAGATATCTGTCTGTGGCGCGGTGATCTTTCTGTGTGTCCCTGTCACGATGGGGGACGGGGAAGGGGGAGAGCTAGGAATTTAATAAAAGACAGTGACCTGCCAGTCACCGTGCCCTGAGGACGAACCGCTCCCTCCATTTCAAGGTGAGCGGCACCCGGGCACCGGCACCACTGCTTTCGTTTGAGAGGCTGAAGCTGGAAATGGAGACAGAGCAGGTGGTGGGATCTGCTCTGCTCCCCACGCCTGGGTTACATTGGTGTTGTCAGTGCCACATCTCTGGAGCCTGAATTTGGGGGCTATGCGGGTGGACGGGGCTTGGTAGAGCTGAGTGAGTGACTGTGTTTCAGTTCTTTGGTTATTTAAGAAAAGCCAGGAGTTAGCGATTTCAGGATAAACCAAAAGCCAAACTCTCCGTGAATCTAAAAGTAAAAATACAGGAAAACTTAAGGCCAAAGAGATCTGTTTTTCTCATCCTGAAAAGGAAAAAATTTCATTTAGATCTCAAATGTTTTTGACACTTCTAGTCATCTAAAAATGACAGGCTATATTTAAAAGCAAGTGATTTTGAGTATCAGGCGAAATGTACAGGTTGGGCTCCTCTGGAACAAATGATGTGCTGGAGTGGAAGTGATGCTGCGATGCGCGTCAGCAGCTGCAGGAACTGCCGGTGGGAGGACGCGGTATCGCCGCGGCGGTCGCTGCACTGGGGGGAGGGCTTCCTCCCACTGGAGGGAGGGGTGGGGGTCTCTGATAGACCAGGATTGACTGCAGCCCCAGCCATGGCTCTCAGGATGGGTGTGCCAACACCAGTCAATCCATGGAGGCATCGGGTCTCCTCTTTAAATTCCACGTGTCTCCTTCCCTGCAACGGACAGAGAGGATCCTGGGGTTTTTATAGAGAAGAGAAAGCCTTGCTTGCCTCAGTGCCCATTGCAGAGAGTGATGTGGCACCCTCCTGAAACATACTGGGGTCCGCTGATCACTTCATGACGGACATTGCTTCGTCACCAAGTGCTTTGGCATTCCCGGGGTGCCATTGATCACTGTCTGCTAGAGCCATCCTCTGCCTCTGACTGCTATAACGTATTGACCACTTGTCTTATAATTATTACGTGCCATCGATTGCTTTGATAACTTGTTCCAAGTAATTCTGACAGAATGAAGTTGTTTGTTTAACTTTCGTGCTTGTCTCGGTATTTCTATTGACCCAATATGTTTGCATAGGCTGAAATCACAGTTGAGTATTAGTAAACAATGGAACTAATTCTCTGAGGCTCGCTACTATTGATAATTAAGGCTGTGAGACAATTTCTTCCATCAAACGCATTTGTTTGTTTTTTCAGCTACCAAGTGCCTTAAAGTCCTACTCCATCAACTGTAGCAAAAGGGCGATCCCAGGCAATGTTTCGGGGCCATTTGGGTGGATTTTTGGTGTAAGCGCTGCAGATTCCTGCATGCTTAAAGTGCTTTTGAGCTATCACAGCGTGGAGTTGGGTTTGTGCTTCTCCGCTTATGACTAAGGAGACATTGTGGGGATGGGGACTTTCTCTGCTCTGATTTGCCACGTGGTGCCAGGAAGCTCTGGTCAGAAAGCATCCTCCCTAATGAATCTTTATGTCCGTGGTTCTAACCCTCTGAATGTAATTTCAGGTTGTCCTGGCTTCTAAAGATCTTTAATAAAGGATTGGTGGCTTTCCAGGAAGGTGCAAGGTGCCAGATTTTGCTTTTACTTTCACCAAGTGAAGACCTTTGATGTCAGCTTGGTATTCTAGTAAAACTGGCATCAGAAATTTGGCCACAATTTAAAATTCTACTGAAAACAAAGTAAGTTCTTCTTCTTTTGTTTTCTTTTTTTTTCACTTTTGTTGGCTCCTTTTTTCTTTTTGCTTCAGTTCTGAGGAAGGAAGGGTGGGGGGAGTCAAGAAGCAAGACAGACCCTGAGTCTGTGTGGAGGGCCCTAGAAGTCTGAATTATTCATGAGCTGCTTTGAAAATCAAGACACACAATCTGGTTTAACTTGGTTTTAAATGCAGCCGTGCTATTCGCTCCTTCCTTTTTAGTAGGTTCTCTTTTTTTTCCCCTCCCCTTTCCTAAAGACAAAAATCCAGCAAATTTTTAATAAATTATAAATGCATCGCCTTGTCAGTTTTGAGGTTCGCAGGCAGCAGCAGCACGTCATGTGCACAGAAGGTTATTTTTGCCTTCTTGCATTTCCCCCTTTCTTCGAATTTAGCCATTTGATTAATTTTTTAGATATCTGTCTTGCAGGGAAAAGAAGAAAGAAAGAGACCAAGAGAGGCAGTGAGTTAGAGAAAACAGTAATTGTGCACTAGCCAAATATAGCACTGTTTCAATTTCCAGAAGCTGTGTGGAAAAATGTCCTTCTTGGTCAACCCAAGGAGGCTGACCTTCTCAAGTCAACCTGCAGTTGAGTTGAACCTGGGTTCCCATTTGCAGGTCCCTGCCCTGGTGGGCAGCATGCTTGGTGGTCCCCTGCCAAGGCTTGGAGCTGCTTGCCTTCAGGCAAGCACTAGCTGTGACCATCTCGTTCATGGTAGCACATTGACTTCAGAAGAACACGGAGGCTGAGAAGACCTCTTTCATCAGCGGCTGCATCTTCTCCTGCCCTCGGGAGGGCTCTTCTCTTTTGCCTGTTTTCTGGTATTTTTGCAGTAGCGTGTGCTGGGGAGGGGAGAGGTGGGGACTTGGACAGGTTCCTCTGGTTGTCTCCTCTACAGCCAGAACTGGTTCAGTGCCCTGGCAGTGTCTTCCTGATGGTCTTCCTTACAGTTTTATCCAATTACCTCTAGTTAAAGCCTGCTAAATAATTCCTTGTCAGATCTGATGCTAACCACCATTGAATATTTGTTGCAGATGTGCCTCCTCACCCTCGCTCAAGCCCTTGCACACCCCCAAGTCATCTGCTCAACCAGGGATTCCTCTCTTTGGATCACCCCTGTTTCTCCCAGCCCCAGCAGCCCCTGAGGCTGTTCCATGCCACCCTGGGGATTTTTCAGTCCCTATTTGGGAATGCAAACCTGAGGCGCATGCCAGTCCAGCACAGAGGAATCCTACCGACCTTTCTCAAGGGTATTTTTTCTCTTTGGCAAGCCAAACTTGAGCTGGCGTTCCCTGCAACCACGTGGCATCACCAGCTGACATCTGACTCCTCGTCCCTTCTTCTTTCCTCTTGGCACGTCTGCTTTCCAGAGTCCTCCGCCTTCCAGCTGGTTTTTCCGCCTCTCTTTGCTCTAGGCCTTTTGGTGTTTCCGTAGCACCAACCTACCCGCGCTCACAGCCAGCCTGAGGTGGACCTGCAGGACCAGGATAGGCACAAGAGGGTCTGTAGCTGGTGGCAATCCCCGTGGCCACTGCTCTTCCTGTTGTGCTACAAAGGTCACGTATGTGCTCTGAGCAGCGACATTCACGCTGGAATTGTGGTGTGTCCTGGTGGAGTGGTCAGCACCGAGGCTCCTGGCATTATGGAGGAAACCCCAGAGCTTTCTCAGTAGGTCTTTGTTGCAGACCCCTGGCACGGCCTTGGGTGCCAGCCAGCGCATGCAGTGCATGGTGGTGCTGGAGATGTGCAGCAAGGCAGATCATGGTCAGCCCTCTGTTTGGCAGCCTCATCCTGATTGAGGGAGTGCAAATCATACCCATAGAAGGAGGGGAAGATGCTGGGGAGGGAAGGCAAAGTAGGATTTTTTTGCTTTCTTGGGAAGGCAAAGCAGGATTTTGAAGGTCTCTCAAAGCTGAGTGGCAAAATATTTTGAGGTAACGTGCAGGAAGGATGGCTTGGGGAGAGCCAAGAAGAACTGAGGGTGGTGATGGGAGGTGAATGTCATGAAGGCGGCCACTGACCCCTCTGTGTGCTTTGGTCATGCAAATACTGAACTGGCGTGTCCCATTTATACTGTTGTACGAGACTGATGCATTGACTGTAATGTGAACATCACTTCTTGGATTTTCCATCTCTGGAGGGCATGAAGTAATGATTTTTTGAAAGGTACTCTGCAGTCAGACACAAGTCACTGGGCTTAATGCATGGATAACTGAGAAATGCACCGATAACTGGGAAAAATGCCAGAGACCGTGTTACCCAGACGTCAGGTGAGACAGTGCACGGTCCTGTCCAGCAGTAAGCTCTATGAACTCATTAGCTTCCATACGAGTTGGCACAACATACATTGCTGTATAGCTCTAAATCGCAACATGTCCAGGGTCCCTTTTTTTTTCATGGAAGTCGCCTGTAATTTTGCTTCAGCTCGAGATAGGGTTTAGGCACAATGGTTTCTCACTGGCTGGGGGCTATGCTACCCTGAGAGGTTGTCCTGAGAGGTATGACCAAGGTGCCCACATGTCCTGCCGTCCCTGCAGGTGTGCAGAGCCCAGGCATGTTTGCTACGGGCCAGGGTAGGGCAGCTGGGGCTCTGTCTCTTCCTTCCCAGTGGCAACTGTTTGCTTGCCTATGGTGGGTGGCTTCCTTGCTCCCTAGGGCAGTAATGTTCATTTTCCTTTGAGGGAGTAATTTTTCACACCTGGTTGGTTGTCAAGACTTGCTCCAGTTTCCTCTGGGGTCCTGGAGGGAGGAATTGCAGTGCCTACACCAAGGATGCCTGGCTGCAATAGTTAGGTGAAGCAGTTCAACCCAGAGAGGGCTGAGCTGGTTTTCATGACAAGAAAGAAAAATGATAAAAGAAAGCTCTCCTTGTTTTTGTTTCCTGGACTGCCACCCATTTGCAGAAGCAGACTGGCTCCTGTCCCTTTGGTAAGGTACAGGCATGTTTTCAGCATCTCTGGTCTTTCTCCTCTACTTTCCCTGCCACTCTGGCTCTCCTGCTGGGTGTAGGGTGACAGCGAGGTCCCTGGGAGGTAGTCATTGACTGACTGGTGTGTAGTCTGAGCAAAGCTGTAGGGGCTTCTCCCAGGCATGGATGACTTCATCCAGCCCAAGGCCAGGCTGGAGCAGAGGCTTGCTCTGGTCCTGACTGGCTGAGTCCCTTCAGAGGTGTGCACCAGGCTGGCAAGATCTCTTCTTGCAGCATGGATGTGAGCTGAGAGCTTTGACATTAGTATTAACTCTTCCTCGAAGTTGTTGTGGAGATTTGTGTGATTTTGTTCACTTTTTCTGTGAGCTAAAAGGACTTTTTACGTTTTTCCCCTTTCTCCACCAAGTTCTCTGCTTCTAGTGGAGCATCCGAGTCTATAACGTGTGGCTCACGGTAGTTGCACTGCTGTGACATGACTCTTGCACGTGTCTTTGCGAAAGAGAGCCATCAAGCTTGGAGAGCTCGTCAGGCTCAAGGAATGTCATCTGAAACCCAGACTTCTTGTAGGTTTGTGCATCGATGGTGGTGTGAACCCATACTGTTTCTGATGGTAGGTCCCTGTCCTCTGGGTCGATGTGAGAGGGAGAGCCCTGCGAGTGCAGTGTGGAGACAAACCCAAATACTCTTGGTTTAGATGTGTGGTGATGAGACTGCTCTCCCACGTGTTTCCAAGAAGAAGAGAGGAGCCAGGAGGGAGTTGAAAGATGGTGTAGCTCTGTCTGATGCGGCTGGCTGTTTGAAATAAATATGCAGAGAGTCCTTTGGAAGTGGTGAGCTGTGTTAAGGGAGAGTTTGGACTTCATGGAAAACGTTAAAAACTCAAAGCAGAGCTGTTGGCAAGTGATGGCCATTGAAGCAGAAAAAAGGAATGAGCACAATCCTGGCAGGAGAAGCTGGGGGAGCGGGATGAGGATAATCATCTCCTGAAGCATGCTAATGAGGCACTGGAGAGGGTGAGCGTGAGAGGTGGGTTTCGGGAGACACAGCACAGCTTTGTGGGAACGTGATGGCAGATGTCAAGGAGAAAACACACTCTGGATGAGGCCGGGGTGGACCAGGAGGGGTGTTTCCAAGGTGGGCTTTGGTTTGGTGAGGGGCACTGTGAGTTAAGTCTGCCATTTTAAACATAAAACGGGTTGAAGTGCCCTGGGAATGCGTGTGCGTTGCCCCATCAGGAGGACCTCTAGGGATGCAGGGGCGGCTGGGTGCAGAGGCCACCAGGGTGCGATACCCCATCGCTCACCAGGAGCACAAGGCTCGAAGCAATCCAAGGAAAAAAGTCTTCAGAGTGAGGGACTTCGGAGGCCTGTGAGGAACACTGGAGTGTCCAAACTTTGGGACTTTGCAGGAGGGCTTTGTGATTGCTGCGATGAGTGCAGGGCTCCGGCTGCGAATGGGTGCACCATAATTTATTCCTGACCTGTTAATGGCATATTGGGAACATGGAGATGAGATGCGCTGCCCCTTCCACCCTGAAGGAAGCACGGCAAGCAGCCAGGCCAGGCTGGGATTTTCCAAGGGTAATTCCTAAGGTGTCTGCAGTCAGAATTCCCCTTTCATAACTTTCTGATTCTGAAATTATTTCAAATTTGAATGGGGAAAAAGCCTTAAAACAGAAAAGTGAAACTTCCCATCAAATGAAAGCTTGACTTCTGGGTTTGCTGGAGGAAATAATGATTGTTTCTCCAGCTGAATGCTCTTTCTGGGGTGTTTAGGGCAGGCCAGCCTCGCTTCTGTCTTCTTTTGGCCCCCCAGATGCTGTGAGCTGGTGGAGCAGCCCACGCTGCAGGCAGTTCAGCCTGGCAGCACCCTGCTAGCACTTGCTGTGCTAAGATTGCTCCCCAGTCCTGCTGCAAGGTTTCAAAGCATGAAACTTTAAATGACTTCAGCCAGTGAGTTTCAACACACTGCAGATATAAGCAATGCAATTATTACAATCTAAAAAAAACCCCTCAAACTTTCATTGGTTTCCTGAAAATGTTGTGGGTGTTGGGTTTGTTTTGTTTTTTTTTTCTTGTTGGCAATTGGGTGACCTATGAAATACCATAAGCAGCACAAAACGTTTATCCAGTGACAGCCTGAGGTAGCACAGGCAACTCTTAGTGGGTTTATTTTCATTATTACAGCAATTTTAGGGCTGCATGCTGCAATTTTCACTTGCAGTGAGGTATTAAATTGAAATTACCCCAGATGTAATTGTCACACAAAATAATTCTGGACATGGTGGATTTAATGCTTTTCCAAGCTGTGGTTTTTATTACCCAAGCAAGTGCCAAAAAAACACTTGTAGTCAACAACTTAAACTGAAATCTGCCTTCTGAGGAGCCAGGATGTTTAGCTGCAGTTACACTGGGGGGGAAGGAAAAAAAAAAACAAAACGGGACCAACTGGAGGAAAGTTTGGGAGGGCTCCTGAAGGAAGGGCCCAGAGGTAAAATCCTGGGCAAGGGCAGAGTCAGGGCCACAAAGGGACCCTGGTGGAGCCCTGGCAGATGCAGCAGCTCAGCCTAACCCTTTGTGGGCTGGTTTCTGGGGAGGCGAGTCCCACCTGCGGTGCAGTGCTGGTCAGAGAGGCGAAGCGAGGCTGGGGATGATGCCAGGTCCCTGCCCGCTCTGTAGCGGCAGTGCGGTCATCAGTCCCGTTTTTGGGATGCGATGAGCCTCGTTAGACAGCAGTCAGGGGTGAGTCACAGAGCTGGGGACCAAGCTCTGGAGGTGCTCATCTACAATGTTTCAGTGTTTTCCTCATGCATGTTGTCTAATTAGGCTGATTGGGTGCGTAGACATCTGGAGTGTTAAAATCAAGTTGTTGCCACGCACAAGGAGCCTTCGTCACAGCGCTGGCAGGCTCAGCCAGCGTGCGGTATCCCTGGCACTCCCAGTGGTGGGTGATAAAGCACGCATCCGCTGCGGCTTTATTTATTAGCTTCTTAACTATTGTAATAACCTGAGTAAAGTATTGATGACTTTGTATTTTTCCACCCTCTTTCATTCTTTTCCAGAAATAGCTTCCCTTGTTTGCTCCACGCAACCCCTCCTGATGCCACGCTGGAAGTGGGTGGAAGGACACGCATCTGGGAACAGTTAGGAGATAATGGTGTATAAATAGCGCAGGGAGAGCAATCATCGTAGTCTGTCCCTGCAGCTCCGCAAAGCAAGCGAGAGCTGAGCCTGAGCACGGCAAACCAGGCACCGAGCAGCAGCAGCAGCAGGAGCTTCTTTCTTGTCATATCATGTTGGGAAAGCTCAGCTGAAGTTGGTTACGGGATGATGCAAGGGGCCACAGTGACCCAGTCGAGCAGCTCAGGGCATGACCTGGTGCTGTTTATTAATTCAGGAACCCTCTGCTTTTAGCATCCCTGAGATGTAACTTTGATGAACGAGGGTGTTGTCGCACGGGGCAATGTCACTGAATTTTCTCCTGCATGTGGCGTGGCCATGCAACTTTAGAGTCCTTTGAGGATGGACCTAGAATTAGAATTGGTCGAATGATGAATTTTGGGGGTTGGTGACTATGCTGAAAGGACAGGGTAGTAATGAGAAATCTGCTTTGATCAAGTTGAGGCAGGATTTGGGAAAGGTTTTGATGAGAGAAGGCAGTAACCGATTTAGTGTGAGTTTGCAAATATTTTGTCCCACCCAAGATGTCATTTTTTTTCTTACCTTTGGAATTATTTCACCTGTTGTGCATTCTTTTTTCCTTTCATTTAGGCCACTTCGTAAATAATTAGAAATGCAATTTCAAAATGAAAAGGTGAAAAACCTCATTAAAAATAATATCTCAAGCATTTTGGCATTTCTGAGGTGCAACATGCTGTGCTGTTAGCATAAACCACCAATATTTGGCTACTGTTGCTTTCTCGTCCCCATCCCCACCCTAATTTTTCCATCTGTTTTTACTTCACCTTGCAGATACTGTGGTCCAGAGCTTTGGGGGAAGCAAACTGGTGCTTTCCTGAAAGAGTGGTTGCTCAGTTCCCTTTTCTGCTTCATTTGAGGATGGTAGTGGTAGCACCTGGGCAGTGACACTAGAGCAGGCGAGCGGTGTGTGAATGGGAAGGGGCATGAAGGCTGTGATGGGGAGCTCCTCAGGCTGGGCGCAGGGTGCCCCCCTGCCACTGGTGTGTCATCTTAAGGCCATCACAGGGGCTGACAGGGACCTGGAAAGAGCAGCGCAGATGTAAGAGGCGTATCTGGGTTTCCTGGGCTAGGAATATGTCATGCTGGTCTATAAAAGCCACAAATGTCATCAGCTAAAGGTCAAAGTAATTAGAGTGTACGGTGCTTCCTCCTGGGAAGGAGGCAGCAGGGGCTGTGGTTGCACTTGTGGGTTTTCACCTTCTGCAGGCTGGCTTGGAAAGTGTTAAGTCCTAATCTTCCCTGTAGTCAGGTTATGCCATTAAGGCAGAATGAATAAGGAAACAATCAATTTAGAAACAGGGCTTGGCTTACCTTGCAGCCAGCTGGTGGAAATTGCAGCCTGGGGAGGTGGGATTGAGGCAGCTCAGAGCTGGAGCTGCAACGATGCTCTGACCTCTGCTGGTGCCACCAGCCAGGTGGGTGCAAGAGTGCTCGGGCCCCTGCCTCAATTCAAGAAAGGAAAAAAACCCTCAGCATGGTAACCCAGTACTTCTGGAATGACACCGAAAGCCCCATGAAGCTCTCAGAGCCACCAAGGCAGCACAAGATTTGCAGCTGGCCTTCTGCAAGCACCTCACCTGAGCCTTACCTATGGCGTGGAGGTCCTGTTTCTGATCCCATCGTGCTAACGTCAGTGAGGAGTATCTTTGCTGAAGGTGGTGTTGCCCCAACTAATATAAAAAAGGAGGGCCTTTATCTTCCCACTGCCTGTTGGTGGTGGAGGCTGGTGGTGCCAGGAGGGTGTGCTAGCTGGGAAGCAATGGTTAGAGAAAAGGGCTGCAAGCTGGGTGCCTCCTTTCTTATCCCTTCCTATTAAAGATAGTTAAGCTCTTTTTGCTGCTTTAATCCTCAGTGACTTACTTGGCAGCTTCTGGACTCCTTCAGAAAGGATTCACGCAGCAAAA
This sequence comes from Balaeniceps rex, assembly GCA_013401315.1. NCBI lineage: Eukaryota > Metazoa > Chordata > Aves > Pelecaniformes > Balaenicipitidae > Balaeniceps > Balaeniceps rex. Next base: position 249,290 of record VYZW01039753.1, on the reverse strand, counting down.
CTCTTATTTTTTTATTTTAATAGTGGCTGGAGGACCATCTACTGATGGACTCTGCTGCCAGTGTTAATGACGTGAGCTCCCACTTTGAATTCCAGCAGCTGAACGGCCTTTTCCTCTTTCTCCCTCCCCAGGTGCACGACTTTGCACTATCGCCAGGACCTCCCGCCAACCAGTGTCATCGTCACCTTCCACAACGAGGCCAGGTCAACCCTGCTGAGGACAATTCGGAGGTAAGAGCTCCCAGTCTGCTCTTAAAAAAGGGTGAGTGCGCTAGAGGTTTTTGTGAATAAAGGCAGAATCTGTGCTCACCGCACCAATGGGACCAGATCTACCAGCTACGGTCTCAAATGATTACCGGGAGAAATTAGCGTGAAAGCTGGTCTGTGAGAAGCAGGTCATGCAGTGGGATGCTCAGGCAAGTAAGTAGCTGTGCTCCTTTTGTGGGGTGTAGCACGGGACGCTCTTGAGGGAGCAGCAGAAGATTAGACAGCATCTGGGATAAGAGGTTTTATATCCAGCTGGGTATCAGTGCTCAGCTGTATTTTGTCCCAGTCCTCTAGGGACAGCTATTTTTCTGCAGATGTCTGCTCCGGTCCTGCTGTTTGAGCTTCTCCAGTGACCCATCGAAGTGCCAGAAAGGTTTGCTAATTGAGGAGCCCTAATGGTGCACACGCAGACTAGATTTTCAAGGGTGGTTTCTGTACTCCCCTGGATACACGGTGGAGCGCTCTGGGCATGTGGCCATTCCTTCCTTTGTCGGTTTGTTCTTGGCTGTGTTCTGCTGTAGTGGATAGACTAAAGGCTTCATTTTCACCGCAGGTTTTTGAAACCAGCATCTAATCCCAATGTGTGCCTTCAATCTGCAAGTTCTCGTGGGAAGATTTAGTGAGGTGTGTCCACCACACCTTCGAGGGGTCTGTCTCCAGATCTCAGCTGGTGGGTTCCTGGGTAGCGAGCTTGGGTGTGCTCTGCTCTGTGCCAGTAATAAGTGTTCTGCAGGTATGTTTCATGCCCACATAGTGAAGGTTTGTGCCCTGCTGCAAGCCTTGTCAGTTAAACCCTGGCATCCCCAGGGACACTTTGCCATCATTAGTACTGGTCAGACTGGGGTTGCTGGCTGGGGGAGACTTCAGCTGTGCCCTGTTCACCATCACGACCTCACTGGGCTCTTCTCTGAAAACAGCATCTTTCCTCAGGTGAATGCACCCAGTGCTACAAGTGAGTTTGACAATCCTGAAATTGAATTCCTGCTTTGCTTTATGGTTTCATGGCCAATCCCATCTCCTTCGCTTCACACTTAATAATCTATCACTGCTTTCTCTCTCTAGGGTGTGTGGATTTCGGATGTGCATAGCACTGACACTTGGTGCTGTGTACCACCTCCTTGATCCTGGACCTTCTCTTTTATCTTTACAGTGCCTTGCATAGGTTTACCATTCTCCAGAACCCATGGTAACAGAGGTGGCAAGGCAAAGCCAAGTGCAGTCCTCTAGCCCCTGAGATGTAGGATGCTTGCAACATGTAAAGTGCAGGGATGGACTTTAATCTCATTTCTCCCCATAACTCAGCACTTGACTGTCCTGGCAGGTACAATCATGAGTGATGTTGTCACATGAGAGATGTTAGACCCATGATATGACTCTTATGCCTGGATCCCCCATATCTGGCTTCATTAGAGAACTGTTCATTGCAATGATGTCATGGTTAGAAATACAGGTAGTTTGAATTTTTCCTTCTTCCCCTAGGATATTGTCCTCTGAAGTTTCTGATTTCCAGCTATAAAAAGACTTTCTTCCTTGTTCCTCTTCTTTTCTTTGCTTGACTTGATTAGTTGGCTTTACTGCCTTCCTTACCCGGTTTTGTGCGATTTCCACTACAGCTTTGCCCACCTGCACTGCTCCTCCCTGCTCATGTGCCCTGGTGATTCCAGTGCTCGTGTTTTGTCTGTGGGGAGGTTTTCCCCAGCTCCGGGGCCCCTTCTGACCCCTCTTTCCTGTAGGCTGATCTCCAAATGGTGCCAGAGCCCCGCAGAGCATCCCACTGAGCGGCACCGCAGAGGCAAGCCCGGGCAGTGAGGAACCAGGATGACAGCCTTGGGTCCCCATCTCCCCTGCCTCTCCCTGGGCTGAGATCCTGAGCTCTCCTGAGCTCACCCTCCTTTTTCTGGTCCCCATGGTTTGGAGGTGGCCTCCTGGCATCAGGGTTCATCGTTTTCCTCCTGGGTGCAGTACTTAGAGGCTTGCTTTGATCTAACCAGCCCTAGGGGTATCAGCCCTTGGTGGCAAGTTGTGCTGGTGATGTGGCTCCTGCTCTGCTCCTCTCCAGCCATGATTGTGCATGTATTGCCACCTCCCTGCCTGTTTTTGGACCCAGCTGAGAGCTCATCTGCCTCTTCAGCCTCTGTAGGTTAATTTGCCGTGCCTTCTGACTGCTCAGGTTTTTTTTTCCCTTTGCTCGGCAAATGCTTAGTTTAATTAGGTCTTCCAGATAACTCCATCCCATGGTAGCTGTAACAACATGGATCATTTTCCATGGCCATTCAAAACAGACTCTGTCTTCCTGATACTGCTTTGTGCCTTTTGGAGCTGTCTGTGGCCAAGTGTCTCTTAAGTGCTTTGAGCATGGCAGTGAGTAAAATGGGCACCTCTTCTACCCCGTTCTCCCCAGTACACCTCCACGGTGCGCTCTTGGTATAACCCAGATGACAGATGGGCAGACTGAGGAACGGAGAGATGATTTGTTTGTGGCTGGTGGAAGATTGCAACCTTTCCGGAGTTCCAGCAAGTTGGGTTTTCCAGCCTCATTGCAAAATGAATGCTCTCAGTTAACCACTGTGGCAGGAGCAAGAAACAGGGCAAAGGGACAGTGCTTGGCTTGTCCAAAGCCATGGGGCAACGGAGCACTGGCCCGCAAAAGGGAGCGCTTCTTACGGGACCCCATGTAAACACAGAGGGGTGGCAGAGTGAAGGTACCCTACAGCAGAGGAAGAAATCGGCTCTTGCAGAAGGGACCACGTACGTGACGAGCAGGAGGGATTTTGCTATTCCTACTCCTTCTCTAGGTGCTTGAGAGCTTTAATGCTCACCGAGTGCTGAGGCTGAGCTGTGTCGCAGGCTCAGCGTGTTGCATTCGGCTCTTGGTGAGGATGCGAATGCTCTGACCTGTGAAGCAGAGGCACCAGTACTTGGCCTCCACAGCACCCCTTACCCAAGTCACGTTGCGAGTGTTTGTGACAGTTCGTTTATGAACAATTTGCGTCGTCAGAGCTATTGAGAGAAGCTAGTGGACTGTGTTGAATAATGAATTAATTTAAAAGTTTCACGATCTTTTCTGTGACCGTTTGCCAGCTGGAAGAAAAGGAGGGGGAAAAAAAAAAGAAAAGTTAAATTAATCGAATGCCCAAATCTCTGCAAATGATGTAGTCAGCGTTTATAAATGCGTATGTAACTATGCTTGTGAATACGTACAAGTGTCCAGGTAGTAGGGGATGGGTATTGTGAGAAAGGGAAATAGAAAAGGGGAGAAGAGGCCAGAAAGGAGGAAATGGTGAATAGCAAAGTAGATCTTGAGATTTTTTTTGGTTTTTTGTTTTACTGTGCAGACAGTGAAGAAACTGCCATTGGGTTGCTGTTTCAGCCACTCACTTTTTGAATGACCTTGGGCAAGTTTCTTAATCCCCTCGCAGTTCGGTTTTACGTATTTCAAGCCCCAAGGCTCAGTGCATTAAAGATGGTGAGAGTCCCCAACAGTACGGGGATGGGACCATGTGAGTAAACCCAAGGAGGGAAGGCAGGAGCAAGGGAGAGGATAAGCAATACAGAGGAATTTTTTTAAAAAACAGTTTCTTCTTTCCTCTCTTTCCATCCTGTGCTAGCCTGGATTTAGGAAGGGAATCCAGCTCATTGCCCAGTTCTAGCTGCCCAGCTCCTCCAGAAGGAGAGATTAAGGATGTCCCCAAGGCCATAGCAGTCACTGGAGGAGAAGTAGCAGCATGGCCGGGAAAGATGTGCTCCTCGTCACCTGGGGCTGGGCTGGGTGCTGGGGCCCTCGGTAGCAATGGGTAATAGTGCCTCCCCATCGTGTAGTCCCATGTGCTTAGGGGGATCTGCTCCATGCCTTGCTTATGAGAATATCATCCTCTTTCCTTCCCATCCCTCCTCTGCAGACATCAGCGTGCTCACATGCCGAGATGCGGCCACCGTGGGCAGTTGTGCTTTCAGGGCTTGATGCGGTGTGGCATCCCCTGCCGAGGTCTGCAGGGAGCGAGGCTTGGTGCGTGCCCCATCCCTGGGAGCATCCCTGGCAGCGGTGGGGAGAGAAACGCTGCCTGCCCTGGAGGCAGGGCTGGGGGAGGCAGAACAGCAGGCAGCCTGGGGTGATACTCCACTCCTGGACCATCAGAGACCATCGTGCTGTGACTTTCTCCAGCAAGGCAATTTTGGGAGCTTGATGGCTGGTCAGCGCTGCCACGGGCTGGGCAGGGGAGGAGTGTAGGAGGCTGTCATGCCGGCAACCTGCTGGGCAGAGGGTGATACAAGCAGAGGGTGAAACAGCCCTGTTTACTCTGCTGAGTGGTCTTTACTTATTTATTCTTCAAACTTGCAGCTGGGGAGCTCAGAACAGGAATAAGGAGACTTAATTATTTACCTCTCGCTGACAAATCAAAACACATCCTTTGTCAAAAGTCCTGATGCAAGTGCTGTGAATACCACATCAAATATTTAGATCATTAATTAGCAGGGAGAATATCATGCCTTTCATTTTTCCAGTGCTTGTAAGTAAGAGACGTGACATCCTGGACAGCCAGCACCTCGCACCTTCCCCTCGTGCCACTGCCTTGTCTGCATCCAGACACATCTGAGGCAGGGAAATGACAAAGCCGCGCGCCTCCTTCCTTAGGCAGTGGCGGCACGGTATAGAGCCTGTGCCATAACTGAAACAAGCCTGATTAAAGAAGCAAAACCAAGCCAGGTGTGGTGCAGAAACTGTATAATTAGCACTTTGTGCTGACTATTTTTTTATTTCTTTTTATTTTTCCTGCTTTTTTGCTTAAACACTGGACTTTTTTTTTCTTAATTTGCTAATCATCTCTCACGGTGACTAAGTACACAGCCCTCCATGCGCTTTTACCTTTTGATGTTAACATAAGAGAACTCTTGAATTTCAAAGAGCTTGGTGGGTATTTGAAAGAATAAAATGCGAAAGCTGCAGTGTAATCAAAGCTCATTATGGTTATTCTTGGTGTGATGTCTCTCTTCCTACATAATTAGCCATTTTGGATTGTTGAAGCAGTTCATTTTGGCGGGCATTTTCTTTCTGCGCTCACGCTCTGATTTCGATAATTGTGACCCTTGGCCCTCTTGACACTTTATTATAATCCCAAAGGTTGTTGGTTTTTTGGTTTTTTCCCCCTGACAAGTCCCAGTGTGTTGCCATGGAGAGAATTAATGGGTTCATGAGTTCCTGAGGATCGATGTCCACAGTCACCTCTCTTAAAGCAACTGATAATTCTGGGTAATGACCAAAACCATACCAACCTTTGGTCAGAAGTTCTGAACTCCTCCCTGCAAACATCTTCCATGTCTTACATGTCAAGGTGACTTTTGCACAGGTATTTATTTGGAGATGAAGTTGTTGAATCCAGTGCTTATCTTTGGGTAGGTGGAAAAGGATCCCAACAAATTGCTGAGGAGGATGAAAGAAGGACCTTATGATGAAAATTTAAGGTGAAATTCTCCATGGTTACATCTGCATAACATCTGCCAAAGCCATTGAAACAAAGAAAATTTCAGCATTAACTTTCCAAGATAATTCAGCAGCAAATCTGGTCTTACAGGGTTGAATAAGCATAAGCACTTTCTGGTCTAGAGGCATGAGTTTTCATTTTGATGGTAACAGGTCTTTCGGCGATGTAAGGGAGAAAATATTGGGATCACTGGCTCAACAGAACTTAAAAGCTGTTTTGATTTGTTAAAATATGCCCATCACTGCAGTATATCTACCTATGTTTGATTTCAGGGAAAAAATTCTATAAATACCAGGGGGACTTCAAAGCACTATAGTATTAATTGTCTTCTGATTTTACCCATATAAAAGGAAAAAAAGCCATGCACACACACAAAGAAAGAAAAGAAAATATAAAAAAAATCAAAGCTGAGCAAAGGCACAAGTAATAGAAAAGCTGTCTTTGAATTTTTAAAAGTGCTTTTATAGTCTATCTGCAAAAAAAAAAATCCCCGTAACATTGAAAATGTGCCGTAGTCGGTGCCTCTGTTTCCCGTCCTCCCCGAGGAGCGCTGCAGGAGGGGTGTTTATAATCTCCTGTGTTCCCAGCGGCATGGGTGCGTTATCGTGTGATTAATGGAGCACAGGTAGAAAATGCGTTGGAGATGTGAATTTGGCTTTGCTGAAAAGCCGGCATGCTTGCTTTTGGCTGTGTTGGGAAGCACGCTGCAGTCGCGGCGTTGCAGCCTTTGCTGCGGATCTCTTCGTGCTTGTATCAAGTGGCCCTTAGCTTAGCAGCAATTCTGGGGCTTTCAGGTGTCTGTGCACAGATTCGCAAGAGCAATAATGAGCTCAAAGCCTGCTGAAAACAGTGGACATCAGGTCTCTTGGAGCCGTGATGGACCCAGCCTTTGGACCACCCTCACCAGGGCTTTGTTCACTCGGGGTCTGGGATAGTGTCACGCTGTGGGTGAGTCCCACACGGGGAGTGATGGGAGAGGGCTGTGATGGTGCTGGGTGAGGCTGCTTTCGGTGCTGGGGGCTGCTGCATCACCCACGGTGGTGTCTGTCATTAGCCCCATGGAAGGATGATGGTTTATGGAGCTGGGGCAAGCCTTGGAGAGGTCCCTCCCTCATCAGCCTGCGCACCGACTTTTTCCCCCTTGCTCTGGTCAACCCTCTGAATCCCACAAGACGGCCATCGTTGGCGTTTGGGGGATGTCTTCCCTGAGTTACGGAATGGCAAGCCGAGGCACAGAGATGGCAGCAAATAGCTTGACCTGGGAACAGCAGGAGCCTGCAGCTGAGCCAAGACTGGGCTGCACATCTCCCCAACCCAGTGCCTTGAAAATGGTCCATGCTGGATTTTCTTCCACAAGAGGTGCCCTGAGGGGAATTCCTCCAAGTCACTGAGTACCAGCTACGAGCCCAGGTCTGAGTCTACAGCCCAGTGCAGCCGTTCTGGTTGAGTTATTCTTGCTGGTACCAGCAAAAGCAGAATCAGCCCCTTTGCGACTGCCTGGCTGTAGAGTTAAGCCCTGCATCGCACTCCTGGCAGGCGAATCTATAGGGGAGACTGGGCGGAGGCAGGCTTTGAATATTCAAGTTGCCCGCTGCCTCCCCCTCTCCCGCTCTCGGAGGGTTATTTATTTATTTTGCTGGCTTTTTTACAAGTCTGCTTCTTTCCTGCAGGTTTCACCAAGTTAGGTTTCCAGGCAATCAGCGCTTGTTAAATATTCCACCGAGCGTGATATTGCTCTCCTGTCTCTCTGTACTGACGCTCAGCTACGGTAATTTGCTGAACTCAGCTCTCGCATATGGGGATTTTTTAAAAATAACAAACCTATTAATAATAATAATTAAAAAACACTTGACAGGTGGGAACAGCACATCTAAGTTGTTCTGTGTGCCCCAGCGGGAGGAGGGGCATTCAGCCACTTTTTCTAATACTTTGCGCAGGCTGCGGGCGTTGGCGAGGCGGTGTTGTCTAACCCTGCTGGGTGCAAGCCTTGGTGATGCTGGGGTGGCCACAGCAGCTCCTGGCTGTGCGGGCTCCCACTATGACTGTTGCTTAGGGAGCAGAGGCTTTCTTCTCCTCCCCACCCCAACTTTAACATGCACAGCATCTGAAGTGTGGGGAGATGATTGCTTTTGCCAAGATCCTGAAACTGGAGGAGGCTGGGATTATGTTTCCAGGGAAAGTAATTATGGGCTTGGAAGTGATGTTGAGGAGCTCCACAAGGGAGGTGCCAGCCTTACCCACTGTGGTCTGAGATAAAACCCCCTTTTTTTCAGGATTTCTGCTGGGGAAAAAAAAAAAAACACACACACAAAAAAACCCCCCCACAACATGGAGGGAGGATCCATTTCAAGCATCTGCCTTGGGATGTCCTGTTCTCCTTCCCCAAAAATCTGGCTCAACTCCTTCTCTCTCTAGAGGGTTGTAGTTCCAGCACCTGGTGGGTGTTGGCAGCTGGCAATATGTATGGATACTCCAAGCCCTGTTGGGCAGGTGGGCTTGCAGTTTTTCATCAAGAAGGTTTCATCAGAGAAGTGCAGCCTTTTTGGATAAATGTCCTTGGATATCTGGGGGCAATGCTGTGAGACCCCTCCAGGTTCCTGCCAGCTGGGCTGGTGGCTCCTGGGCACCTGGGTTCCCCGGGGATCCTGCCCTTCAGAGCCCTCTTGGCTGGGGTCTGGGCCAGGGACGCAGTTTTCCGGACTTCCAGGCTTTTTGCTGGAGCTTTGGGAGCCTGAGAGGCCGGGGAAACCTGTCGATAAGGACCTGGAGGTGTCAGAGCCTTCAAAGGGGTGCCTGTCCCCTTATGCCAGCATTAGGTTTGAAGGTTTTTCCCAACCCAGACCAGAAGGCAGACTCGGGTGTGAAATTTGGGGGGCTTTTAAATCCTGTTTGAAAAAGGAACCGTGCTCAGGATGAAGGCAAAGAGTTTAAATTCTGGAACAGCCCGTGCCACCCAACTGGTGTTATCAAAGCCCATGTGAAGCCCTTAGGAGATTTTTGGGATGTCTTGCAGTTTCTGCTTCAAGAAGTCAGCCTTGACCCTCTGATGGGGCAGGGTTTTACACACGTGTAATTCTGCCGACCTCTGCGCCGTGTGAGAAAGGGGAAGAACAGGTCTAGACTTTTTAATAATAATAATAATAATAAAAAAAACCTCGGTGGCATAATTAAGGGAAGATTGTAGCTTTCAGCCACGTTTCACAGTGTCTGTCCACCTGGAGGGAGCTGTGAACCACATCCTTCAGCCTCTCTCTTTCATTAAATAGGCGGGCTCCAACCCTGCTCTTATCCTCTCGGCAGTCTCTGAAACGCAATCAGCTCACGGGTAAAAACAGGAGTTGTCCTGCCACGGCTGTGAGCTCTGTAAAGATGGGTTTGAGCTGGGTAATTTTCTCTGTGTTGGCCCTGCTGTTGGCAGACACCATATCATTAGCCCCGGGAGAGGTGGCAGGGTGATGGCAGCTTTGCTGTAAGCCCCGTTAGGAAATTTGGTGCGATGTGCATGTTGCTGAAAAGCCTGTTTCTTCTGGCTCTATGTGGTGCTCTACCTTATCCCAGGAATACTGGCGCTCGGCTTTTAGATCAGGCTGCAGGGAGCTGATAGCCAGGTACTGTAGGTTACTGGGGGTGGGGTAGGGGGTGGTTTCTGGGTCTTATCTAGTATATCCTTTCTGGAAATCCAAGCCTGGTCTTCTGTGCTTCGGCAGGGATCGGTTTCTAGGCTTTCCCGCCCCGTTTGCTGGGTTGTTGAGTTGGTCAAGCACTGTCACGGATTTTCTCTCTTCATTCTTTAGCGTGCTGAACCGCACCCCAGTGCACCTCGTCCATGAAATCATACTAGTGGATGACTTCAGTGATGATCGTAAGTGACCCTTTCTATGTTAAAAGCGAGGGACCAAACCGAAAGAGACTGTGACAGACTGGGATTTACGCAGAGAGGGGGGGAAGAGTTTGTCAAAGTGGAAGGAAATTTAAAGCTCTGTAGGTGTGGAGAGCAAACCCCGCTGTGCCAGGTTTGCATCGCCGTGTGGAGAATTCAAATTCCAAATGATCAAACATCTTCTCATGAAAATAATACAAGAAAAGCGCATGGCAAATCATTTTTACGCCCAGTAGACATGAATCCAATTCTACCCGGTTGTATCCTGCCGCAGCTGTGGTGTGTTTAATGTGGCTTTCAGCTGCAGCCAGGAGCAATTCTGGGTTGACACCACTGGAATTGCACAGGGTAATGATAGTCTGACCCTCCTGATGTATGCATACGTTCTGTATACATTTACACAGGTGGCCAGCAACTCTTGATTTTTTTTTTTTTTTTTTTTTAAACCCATGTAAAGAGGATTTCCCGCATGGGCTGCCCATTTCTGAGATGTGCCATAAATAGCGCTGTATGCCACAGAGAGCCCACATCCTCCTGCCATTCCCTCCTGGTTAATAGCGTGACTCAAGTGAAACCAATAGGCCCGATCTCCAGCAAAAGCTGGTAGCTGAAGCCCTGGGGGCTCCCAGGGAACTACCCCAGCTAAAGACCTTGCTGCGTGAGATGGGCGAGTGGAAGATCCAGGTGCTGAGAGTAAGTGCTCAAAGAAACTGTCTCAGGCATAAAAAGGATGATAAAATACACCTAGGCTGAGCGGTCCGTGGCACTTACATTGGAAGGAGCTGCAAAATGTAGCCATTTACTAGGAAACGTGAAAACAAAGCCAGAGGGGTTAAAAAAAAAAAGGATCTATGCTTTGCTCTTGGATGTTATAAATAGGCACTGCCTCAGAGAGCATTAGGGACAGATTTCACATGAGACCCACCTCTCGGCATCGACACCTCCCTGGGGAGTCGCTGAAGCCAGGGGAAGGGGTTGCAGTGATTACGGTGAGCTTTAGGAGCTTCGGAGCGACTCCAGTGCACAGGGGCCAGGCTAGGCAAGCCTGGGGACCGGCAGAGCGTCTGCGATGGAGAAAAGGAGCAGGTGTGAGGACTTGAGCTGCCCTGGCATACAGCAGAGCAGACTTTTGGAAGGGTGGAGAAAGTAAACGCCTATTATTTGGCTAAATAGACAAAGCGCTTGCTTTCCTGAAAGGAAAAAGGTTTGCAGAAACGCAGCTCCCCCGTTGCAGCACACCCGATGGCGCAAGCTGGGGAGAAGGAGCCAGGCTGTATTTAAACTCATCCCAGGGCTCCAGGGGGGAGCCTGTTTCCCGTGTAACTTGGAGCAGCCCCTCAGCTACTCGAAATCAGCGCTTCTCAGCTGTCTTACATCTCCTTTCCTGTGATAGCCTGAGCCTGCTGGCATCTAGTCTGCATGCATTTACATAAAATACATGTATTTGCATAATACGCTATACACACACGGTCAGTTTTTTCCCTGCAACCCACCCTAAGCAATTGGTGCTTTTATCTTGTGCCTAGTTGTGTCTCATTTCTCACCTCTGTCCGTTGACCTTTTATTTGCTGGGATGCAGTCGTTCTGCGCATGGGTTCCCACTCTTCCCAGCAAATTTCCATCGTAGGTCCGTAGCCAACCCCTGCCACTTCTGCTCCCCTGGTGTGCACAGAGCAACGCAGCTCTGTACCTAAGTTGTTAGGGATACCAGTACCGTGATGTCTCTTGTCAACAAAGATTGCTGGAAGGGATGAAAGCTCTCGGAGGTGTGTGTGGACACACGGGGTGGGTGGTGGGGATGGGGAACATGCGTGTGTGTTTATAGTGCTGAGGAAGAAGAGGCAGAGAAGTGGTGAGGGGCACGAAGGGGTTGTGGAGGTCACGGCGTGGGTGTGCAGAGGTAGAGGGGTCTGTGATGGGTGCACCTGCCTGCAGACCCAGCTCTTGCTGGAAGAAATCCGGGTGAGGAGGGGTGCTGGGACTGCAGGCAGCACTGGGGCGAGAGCAATGGCAGCAACTGCATGTGGGATTGCAGGACCTCCCTAGCTTGGGTGTGGGTGGCTGTGGGGCCTCTCTGCCCCATAGAACTGCTGCCTCGGGCATGACGAGCCCTTGGATGCTCCACGGGGTTCTCTTTGACCATCCCTTTCTCCTCACTCAGGACTCGCAGGCCACCTCAGGAGGTTCCTGCCCCACCACACAGACATTCATCAAACGCCTTATGTGTTGCTTTGCAGCTACCAAAAGTAGTCATTTGCATTAATGTGCAGAAACTCTGACTCTGACCCCAACCACGGCTCTTCTACGCTGACTTTACAGCATAATTCAGCTGTTCTCAGTGTAAACCTGCTGCATTTACACTGGTTTTATGAAAACTGCTGCTCTGCCAGTCCTGATTTACACTGCATAAGCTGAGGGGTAAGACTGTTGTGCCCCAGCAGTGCCCTCGCTCTAACAAGCCATCAGCCAGTCCAGGACAGGGTCCTCTCCCTGCATCCAGTCTCCCCTAGGACCATTTCTGCTGCCAGAACCACCATGAGGGCTGAGGGTGACATGTCCTCCCTTTGTGTTTCCCAAGCTGATGACTGCCGCTTGTTGGGCAAGCTCCCCAAGGTGAAGTGCTTGCGGAACGGACGGCGAGAAGGTAAGAGCTGCCTGCCCACGACCCGGGTGGGCAACCCAGATTTCGGGAGGCGTGAGAGAGATGGAGTGAAGGGGGGAACCTCAGTGGAGTGGGCAACAAGGAGGATCAGCGGCTCCTGGGGACAGAGGGCCCTGATAAAAGGAGATGTGATGAAGGGCTGGGATTTGAAATGGATTCCCCCCTCTTTTGCTGAAAAAGAAGGGACTATTAAGATATCCAATGAGGCTCAGCTGTAGCTTATTAGCCAGAAAATTAGAACAGGCAAAACAAAGCCCCGGGTCTTATTTTTAAAGATGTTTGCTCTAATGAAAGAGAGGAGATCTGCTCCTGCTGCTTCTGTGGGACTTTTTTTTTTTTTTATATTAATTATATTTGAAAGATAAAGAAGGGTTATATGGAGGATGAATGTATGTCCTACTGGGCTGCTGCTGGCAACCTTTTGAGACATTTTCCAGCTCCCCATAGTCTGAATGGGTGTTTTCAAGTCCTGCTTTGCAGTATTAGGAAAACAAAAAACAAAGAAGTTTTTCATGCTGAAAAGCAAAGGTATGAGTCCAGGTGTGTGTCGGGCTGGGGAAATGGAGGAGTAGAGAGGGTGTGTCTGTGGATTCTTTCTGCAGAAGGTTTCAGCTCTGCAGGTCTGGTGTCAGGGTGGCATCACCCCCCCATGGGTGTAAGAGACATACCTGCTTTGGCAGGAGGGTAGGGGAGGTCTCCATAGACCTGCGTCTCCTTCTCGCCTTTCTCTCCTGTGTTATGGAGGTACATATGTGCTTGCCCCCAGCACTGGATGGACCTGCAGGTATTGGTGCTCTATAAAGCAGTCAGGATTTGGGAACCCAGCCTGGAGGGCTTACCTCACTTAATACATCACTGAAGCTGTATCCCTCAGCACCTGCCAGGATTTGGGGAGAGCTGGGGTGGGTACAGCAGACTGTGCCTACCCGCAAGATCTTAGAAGTTGCAGAGAGGGATACAGGGACAACCTGCGTTGCAGGAGGCGACCTTGGCAAACACGGGATTACTCCATGCTTTGTTCTCCTGTCCCTCTTCCTCCTGCTCAGAGGGTGTTCCTTGACCCCTTTCCTCTAGGGAATTTTACTATGAAAGTCAGTGACCTCCTTCTGCATGGACCTGATGTGTGTCTGCTCCCTGAAACCTTTCTATCTCTCTTTATCTGCCCCTATCTCCCCTCATATTACCCCTGTTTCTCCTTCATCAAGAAGCTTGGTTCCCCTTGAGCAACCTGCATGTCCTCTTGTTTGCCAATGGACCATCTCCTTTCTTACGCTGAGGTTCACTTGAACATCGGCTGCAGACAAGAGGAGTGTTGGAAAGCCGGTTGACTCCTGTATAAATAGGAACAGAGCATCTTTAGGAACAGTGATCTTGCTGAAGAGTCTAGTGTGAAATCCATGTGTGCGGCTGTTTTCCATGACCTCCCTCTTTGTTCATTTTTCTCTCTCACAAACGCATGCAGCAATCCATCTCCGTCTCCAAAGGACTCTAAATTCACTGACAGGGCCCTGATGAGCCAAGGGGGCTCTTAGCACCTTGAGAGCCGACCTTCTTTCCTTGGTGGAAAATATGTTCCCGTTGAGCCGCAGATCAGCAGTGCCCCCAGGATGGGAGAGAGATCTGGGGGACACTGGGACACAGAAAGGGGCACAGCAGGGAAAAGTCAGCAGTCTAAGAAAAGCCTGATTCTGGCACGAGATGATCCCACCCTCGACTCCCCTGGCCCGTTCCCCACTGACTTACATCTGTGTTAGATTTATTACCTGCAGGGGATTAAGAAAGCATTTTGAGTTGTGTTTTGCCCCAGAAGGTGACAGCAGAAATAGTCGCGCAAATTAAGGATTGGCATAAATGCCAATCATTAACCTTGGTGGGGCCGCTTATTTGCTTTGGTGACCTTGGGAAATAGTTGGCATGCCTTGCAGCGCTGGGAAGGAGGCAACGAACCTGAGCCACATTTTATCTGAATAGGATTTAGATGTGTCAAAACCTAGGAGATGCGCGAGTGCAGGAGACCATGCTGGAGGAGCCCGGGGACGTTGCCCAGCCATCTGGGTGGCAGCTGACATGGTATGTCCCTGAACAGGTCTGATCCGGTCCCGAATCCGAGGGGCAGATACGGCCCAAGCAGGAGTCCTGACCTTCCTCGACAGTCACTGTGAGGTGAATAAGGACTGGCTACTCCCTCTGCTGCAGAGAATCAAAGAGGTGAGTGCTCCTGAGAGACCAGGGCCACCCTCAGGGGATGCATCGCTGATGTCCACCTCCTCTTCCTTCTCAATGGGCATGACCACCCAACTGTAACCAACTGCATGCAGGCATCTGAGTAAGAAAGCGATGAGCTTTTGGGGTGCAAAGTGGCCTTTGCTGGTCTTCCTCCACCCAGCAGCCAGGCGGGATTGTCTCTGTGACTGGGAGAGCATGTGGGTGGGTGGGACAAGGTGTCTCCTGGGGCAGTGGGGCAAGCACAGGTTGAGTGGTGAAAGGGGAGTACGTGGGCAGTGCTCCAGCAGAGTTTTTAATTAGGCTCATGTAAAATGCTCAGTGCTGATGATTTAAGAGAGTGACGGCTCCTTGAATAGGGGCTGAATTTAATTTCATGCAAATTAAGCGCTAATAAATTGATTTAATAGGATTTAAATTCTGCTGATTTCGGAGCAGACAATGACATTCCCCTTTTGCTGGTGGCGGCTCTCTCCAGGCGCGCGCACAGAGGCTCCTGGCACCTTGTCACTTGAGTCAGAGGGAGCTCTGTGCTGGTGACATGCTGGCGAGGTGCAGGGGATGAAGCCTTCAGCTCTGGTGCGGCTGCATGGTCCTTTCCCTTTGCTGTGCCTCGTTCCTCCACCCTTGCTACACCTCTGGCTCCTGATTGCTAGTACTTACAACTCGGTAGTTTTAAAACTACTGAATTATGTTGAAATAAGGGCAGCTGAGGAGCAAGGGGAAGCTGAGGCACTGGGTTATAGAGAAACCTACTCAGCTGGTGTCATCGTGCCCCTCATCCAAGGTGTCCTGCTTTTCACGCCTCCATACGCGATCGCTGTGCTGGCTGGGCTGTATGTCCCCTGTGTGCAGCAGCGATGGGACGGGGGAAAGGGGGCACAGCACCAGGTCAGGTCCCTCCGCAGTGGGTGAGGGCAGTCGGTGCTGCTGGCCCTCGTAGTGCAGCCACTGCTGGAGATGTCCCAACCTCGGTTTGCAAGCTGGGCCACAGTGCTGCTGATAAATGGTAATATAATGAAAATGGCCTTTTCATATTATTGATCGCAGCTCTGGTGGAATTACGAGAACACATGCTATGATGCCCCACTCGAGCCTCAGAGCTGGCCTGCCCCAGGGTGGGATTCACCACTAAACTTTACTGCATCGTTTTTCCCTCTGAGCTTTTTTTAAGGCAGGCGTTCCTCGTTCTCTGCCAAAGCCCTGCTGTATTTTGGTGAGGTATATCCAGAGCAATTGCCTCTTTCCCAGGCAGAGCTTTTGATGTGTTTTGGTGCAGTGGTGGTGGCAGGAAGGGGGCAGGCAGAGCTGCTTTCCCACACAGCTCCGGGACTGCGCCCCACATTCGGTGCCTGGGGGGTAGGTGAATGTGGATGCCACATGTGGCATTGCCCTAGGAGTTTCACTGCATCGTGGTCTGAATATAGTATCACATGCAAACATCACTTCTGTGAACTTCTTTTTATTTGCTCTTCTGGGTTAAATCTTTCTCTGGCTGGAAGTAAGGCAGTTGGTAAGCTTGCGCTGCTGCTCATGCTGCACTCATCCTGCCCCGTGTCTTGCAGCCCAGCTGAAGGCAGCAAGGGAGACATACTGTGAAGGGTGTTGAGGGACTTGCAAAGCAAGTGGGGTCCCGCTTGGTTGCTTTTTAACTGCTCACAAAAGTTGCAGGATAAGGGCAGCGGGTCCTCGGTTTCCTTCTTCCCAGGCCCACCGTACCCATCCTTTCCATCAGGGTTAAAATATTGATCAATGAAGTGTATGAAATGTTATTGCTGCCACCTTCAGGCTGTGCTAAAGAGCTGGCTTCCCTGTCTGACTGCTGCAGTGAGGATTAGCCACCTAGAAAGAGCATTTTCTTACCATATTACTCCTAGGAGCAGTCTGCTTTGAGCTAATGTGATTTAAGTTTCAAGGAAAGGAGTGGTGAGTGCCTCGAAGCACACCCGGTGCTTTCGCCACCACCAACCACCCTGCACGTTGCTTCTCTTCTTCTTTTTTTCTTGGCTAGAGCAGCTATTCCTGCTGCTTTCTGTGGTGGGAAATGCTGGAGCCCGTGTGTGCCACCACGCACCCATGTTAAGGTGCCCCTTGAGCCCCACTAAGAGCTTTCCCAGAAGCTGATGGCATCCCCCCACCCAGGCCCATGCCCCTTTTTGAGTGTGGGCACCACATGGCCAGCATGTTGGTTTGGAAACAAGTAGGACTAGAAAGTCTAAGAGCAAGTGAAGGGGTATGGGGGGAAGAGAGGGAGTCCGGGGGGTCTCGGACCTGTGTCCGGGAGGGTGCGTGTCCCGGGGAATGGCAGCAACAGCGGGTGTTTTGCACCAGCGTGTTTGTGAGCGTATGACTGTGAGTGCGTGGGCACACAGGCTCTTGTTTTTACTTATGGAACAAATATCTCTAAAGCCATTAATGGTGCATTTCAACCAAATAACTTTTCTGAAAATGTAATTATCTAGCCCAAGGTGTTTTTACAGCGTGACTCAATGAGCGTGCCCCAAGACTGAATTTGCAAATGGCACCAGAATGAAACAGTGGATGGTGACCCCCCACTTCCAGCTCAAGCATCCTCCCTGGTTTGGTGCTCTCCTGGGGCAGGGGGAGGCAGGTGAGGGGCAGCCTGGCCCTCTTGCCTTGCCTGATACTGCTGTGGGGCCAGAGGAGCAACCGTGGCCTATTTTGTTGTCCATTGCAAGGTCATGATGTAGAAGTTGGGAGACAAGCTGGAATCAAGGTCCTTTTCCAAGGTTGAAATGTATCCATTGTCTTCAGGACCATCTTCAGAGTTTTTTCCTGTTGATTTAGTTCCATAATTTGGTTTGTTTGAGAAGTGTATTGGAGAAATGCATTCTCAGGTTTTTGAGAACTTCATGTGAAAGAGGATTGAAGATTTGGGTGTTGTTAATCTTAACATGCCCTGACATGGGAGAGTATCAAAGAACCAGAAAGGTGAAGCTGCCTGTAAT
Source organism: Balaeniceps rex (assembly GCA_013401315.1). NCBI lineage: Eukaryota > Metazoa > Chordata > Aves > Pelecaniformes > Balaenicipitidae > Balaeniceps > Balaeniceps rex. The sequence continues at coordinate 231,810 of VYZW01039753.1, read as the reverse complement.
AAGACCTGGTGCTCAACCCAAAATAAATCATAGCAACAGCTCTGTGCTCTTGAGCATGCCGTGCTTTTCTGTTGAGTGTCAGAGAGACCTTCATGAAAGGTGAATAAATATAAATGTCCCCATGACGTGGCAGGGAAAGTGAGGCAGGGAGAAGGTTGCACTGCTAAAAAGCTGCTAGCACTCTGCAGCAATGCACTCAGCCAAGAGGTAGAGGGGATTTTCTTGCAAGAAGTTGTGCCGTGCAATGAGTATAGGTATGGAATTGAAACTGGGGACGAGTGTGGGCTAGTTAGAAGTGCTCACCAGTAAGATGCTTGAGGGGCAAGTTTTAAATGACTAGGTATGAGCCTTTCCCTGCAGCGTTCGGTGTGCAAAGCAGACGCTTTCCCCTACCCTCAGGCAACTAAAGGATGCTTGGGTATACTGAGCTGCCGCAGTCCGAGGGGCACTGCAGCAGCTATGATGGGTTTGAAAGGCTTACCGTGCTTGGACGTGGCTTGAGTTTCTCCATGTGGTATGTAGGTACAGCAGACCTTGCCCTTTCAGTGGGTTGTTTGACTCACAGAAAGTCATGTTAAGACGCCTGACTTGACGTTGTTACGGAAATACCAAGTGTTTGTCATGCTCATTTGGAAAAGCTGAGCCCTAGTCCAGCTCCCAGCTCATGGCCTTTGGTTGCTTCTTCCTACAGCTGCATTTGAATACTTCTTTGTTAGGACTAATTTCTAAAACAAAGTCTTTTTCAAGGGAGAGAGCAAGCCCATGTGTGCTCAGATGCTTTCCTTTGCATGGCTGTGAAAAGCGATTTGATCTGGCAAGGGTAAAAGCTTGAAGTTTGAGCTATAATTGGAGTTTGGGATTTTTGAAAAGAAAAAGGGAGATAAGAGACCAGTCAAAGCTGTCAGAGTCTCTTCCTCCTGTAGATATTTTTGTTCATAACTGTTTGTATAATCTCTTTGCCCATAACAAGATGTTAATTAAATCACCACCAACTATTTAAAATAATTTGGGTCTTTTTTTTAACCCTTTCACACCTTTGGCAAAACTCTAACCGTATCCCCATAGTTTGTACATGTAAAAAATGCCTGTATTCCTGCTGTCGGCTGCCTGTGTTTTTCCTCTGTCATTTCAACTGCCTGTTCGTCACCTGACTTCTGAAATCCAGTAAAAAGTATTTAAGGGAGGTGAAAGGGGAATACATTGGTGAATTTGCAAAAGGCAGTCGGAGCTTTGCATCCAGCCGAGTTCAGCACCGAGTACACACACGGCCTGCAGAAGGAGAGACTGTAGGTGAAGTCAAAGCTGGTGAGAGATGCTAGCTCAGCGGCCCAGCGGCACGCAGTCCTCTTTTGCAGGAGAGACGGTGCCTGCCTTCCCAGCCTCTCTCGCCAGCATGCCCCTGGCTCCCAGCAATACCTCTGCCACCTGGTGCTGCTGCCATTAATTCCTTGGTTGAACTGATGTGATGGCTGAGGAGGAGGAGGCAGTGATGGGCATTTGTCCCTGACAAACCTGAATGACACCAAGATTTCCAGCCACCTGGTGTCTCCAGGAGTTTAGAGCACCCCTTGACCAGTTTGAGTGGTTTGATCTGAAGACATGGGTCATTTCACTTCTGCTTTCCAGGATCCCACCCGAGTGGTCAGCCCTGTTATTGACATCATCAACTTGGACACTTTTGCCTATGTGGCGGCTTCCTCGGACCTCAGAGGAGGTGAGTCCAAGCCGTGTGCATGCCCTGTGGGCGTCCATCCCGTGGCGTGAGAATGCACTGGCCCGAGGAGCTGGTGGCTCTGCACCACACTGCTGGCTCCTGCTATCTTGCAAAAAGCGCATTAGCACTGTTCAGTGCTCCCCGCTGGCTGTTTTCAGGCTATTTTAGAGACAGGTAAGTGTGGCGTGAGGAATGGTGTTTGCTACAGTGGATAAGGCGGTCAAGCAGGAAAGAAGGGTCATGTCAAAGCCACCCTTGGCAGCACTGAAAGCCGGGCTGCCAACAAGAGGAGATGGGGCATGTCTAGGCAACAAACGGAGGATGTGACCATAGCACTTGTTAGTATGCCTGTGCTATTTGTAGCACGCAATATCCATCAGAGCGTGTATCTGTGTGCACAAGGGGACAAAGTAAGGTTTCATCAGCAGCTTTAATTCTGACTTTTTCCTGCCTTTGGAGTGCTTGACTTTGCAATTGTAATGCAATGTGTTGTTTCTTGTCCATATGCAGTAGTAAAATATGTTAGTCATTGGACTCTCTTCCCAAAAGCTGCATCTCCATGGCTTGAGTCATTTGAAAGTGGGGAAAACACTCCATCAAGCACGCTTTCTGCAGCCTACATTGCCTCCTAATCCACCCCATTTCTAATTTCCTCCATTTGCTTTTAGGTTTTGACTGGAGTCTGCATTTCAAATGGGAGCAGCTTTCTCCAGAGCAGAAAGCCAAACGACTTGATCCCACCGAACCCATTAAGTAAGTCAAGAGACGGAAGGAGGCACCTGAGGAATGCTGGGCAGGACAGGTGTCTCACCTGACCTCATGTGTATCACCATGCACCGTAGCAGTGTGATGTTCCTTCCAGGGCAGCTCTGAACTTCTACTAGCTATAGCAAGCTCCTGGCTAGCTTGGGTTTTGCAGTACAACTTCACCTCCCAACATTGAAGCCTGAGGCTGCTGCAAAGGTAGAAGGGGTATATTTATGGTTATTTGTGTTTTGGTAGTGCTAAGGAGGCTGAATATGGTTAGAGAAAAAGCCTCCTGCTCCTCTCAGCTCAGCTATCACTTAAAAATGAGGCAGAGTCCTCAGCCCACTTGATAAAACTTGGTGTCTAGTCCAGCCTTTCCTGATCAGCACTGGTCCTCCGGACCTTGCTGAAGGCCCCTCAGAAGTTCAGGATGTGCAGGAGAGACAGAAAAACTGGACAGGAGAGATGCCATCTGTCCTCATGCCGTGGGATGGAGGGAGTCCCTCATTCTGCTGAAAATCTCTCCTGGCAGCAAGCTGAGCGCTGGTGTCTGCATCCCCAGCCATGAAGCGCTGGGGTGTGCAGCATGGAGGAGACCAGGTGTTGGAGGAAGCTCAGGGCCCCAAAAAGCTCATAGGGGAGCAAAGCACTGCTGCTCCTTAGGATGCTGTTGTTAGCAGGAGCTGTCGCTGGCTTCCTGAAGGCTCGCCTTGCATTCCCAGTTGTCCTGCCATGCAGGGCACTGTGGAGACTCGCCTGGGCGTAGGAGTCACCCCACGTCCTCCTGAGCCTACACTAAGGCGTCCACACTGTCTGCAATTGAATGGAGAGTGGACTTGTGCCAGTAAATGGCGAGTCTCCTCGAGCTATCTTCTGGGTCTGCCCTCCCCTCCTCCATGGACCTTCTCTGTGCAGTGTTCTTAGCTAAACCAAAGAATGAAAAATAACCCTGTTTTGAAATAAAGATCATACAGCTAGTGATGGCTTTTAAAAAGCCCTTCTGAATTGGCTCTGCCTTCCCCTCCCCAGTGGAATGGTGCTCTTAATAGGCTGGCTCCAGGCAAAAAGCCCGTCTGAGTGAATAACCCCCCGAGCGCTAAGTGCATTTTTGATGCTGAAGCCTACAATCAGGGCTGTGAACTTCAGGCTTGTAGGAGTTGTGCTGACGGGTGCATTAGCCAGTCATTAAGTGCCAGGCAATTTATGATTGACAACAAAATACCAAGGCAGCTGAAAGAAAGGCTCAGATGCTTTTTGAGGTGTGTTGTCCTTGTTTGGTGGGGAGATACATAGGTAATGTCCTGACGATGGAAGAGGAGGCAAAGGGAAGGGCGGCTTCTGTGCATCCAGGTGCTGCAGCAGCGTTTGAGAGTGTGTCCCCTCTTCCCTTACCCATTCTGCAGGACTCCCATCATCGCTGGGGGGCTGTTTGTGATTGACAAAGCCTGGTTCAACCACCTGGGGAAGTACGACAGTGCCATGGACATCTGGGGTGGGGAGAACTTTGGTGAGTCACTCTCTTCTTCCTCCTACGCCTTGCTGTGTTGGCTTCTCTTCCTGAGTCATGCCAGATGGATACAAGGTCATTTTGGCTTTCGCTTTGGATGCGTTTCATGGTTTGCCTCACTTAGATTCACAGGTTACAGTCTCAGGTGAGTAAGGGACACAATAACCATGAATGATGGGAAATGAGCAATTGTTGGTACTTGGGACCCCCTGCCTTCCACGCTGCTTTGATTTTCTATAGATAAATACCCTAAACCGCAGAGTTTTCAGCTTTGGTATTACCAACAGATGAGAGAACACCACACGCACCCTCCTATTCCTTCCTGATCTTATTTTCTCATTAATAAAGCAAAGACGTGTCTTATTCCATTGTCTGATAACAGCATTTTGAAGCTATGAACTGAGGCATCAGTGCCTCCCTGAATTTGCAGAGTGCCTGAAACAGCAGCTCCATCAGCATGCTGCAAGCAGGTGGCAAAGTAACATGGCTGCTTATCCATTCCTGTATCTCTAGATGGCTGAGCGCTGCCAGGCTCTCCTTGACACTATCATTTTTCCTGTACCAAAAAAAAAACGGTTAAGAGCTGACCTAAATTCAGTTGCCTCTGCCCATTATCACAGGGCAAGATGGGCATTAAGAAATCTGCATGCAAACTTGAGAGGGCACATGAAAGAGGTAGCAGCCTGTCCCCTGTGCCCCATGTCAGGCAGAGCTGTATCAGGCCGGGCTGTTTTCTCTTTGAAGCCGTAGCGATGCTGCAGGCCAGAGCAATAGACTGTATCCATGAAAGAAGGGGGAGGCACTCAATGTCAGGAAGACAGATCAGAACCTGTCTTTAATAGCTCACACCTCTGGGGAGTATGGCTAGCAAGGAAGGAAGGATCTTGTGTCTTAACACATACAGCGATGCTGTCAGTCATCCAAGGGAACAGATGCTGCCGCCTTGCAGTAACCCATCCGCTGCCTGGCACTGTTGTTTCCTTCACATGCCTTTTTCCTCTAGCATATTTTATTTATTTATATCTTGTTATGCAGTAGGATCTCTCGCCCTCGTGCTTTCTCTCTGTGGGTGGGTGTCTTGCCACCGGTCTGTCCCAAAGCATCTGCTCCTCTGAGTGGGGTGGTTCTGAGGAAACCTAGGGGGGAGCAGCAGCCCTCCCACCTCCCCTGCTGGATCAATGGCCCGAACAAAGCATTCAAGAAGGGAAGCAGACAGGAGGAGAGGGACTGCCGCCCTGCGCCTGACCCGCTGTCCGTTTCTGCTCGTCACCCATCTCTGACAGCAGCCAGTACAAGCTGCTCCTGGGAGATGAACAGTGACAGGGCAGCCTGCCCTCCGGGCAAGCTCGATCCTGGCAGCTTGTCCAATGCCCCGCAACGTCAGGCGTTGCGCTCCTTACGCGTGGTTATGGCCTGTCCTAAAGAGTGCCACGTTTCCCTTACTGCTGCTATGCCCCAGGAGGACCGAACATGCGCTGGCTGTGCTGCGGGTGTAACGCTGCCTCAGGGCATCAGTGCGACGAAGGGAAAAGGTGAAGAAGGGGCCAGGCAGGTTAACGCTGCAACAAAAAAGTGCAGGTCTGCATAGCAGCAGGGCAGATCCTGTCTTGCCCATTGCCCTGAGAGCAGAAGCGTGCCCGGCTCAAAGCTGCATCTCCCGCAGGTGCAGCAGTCAAGGGCAGCGTGTCCCACCTCTCCTTCGCACACAGGCAAGGGCGGCTGTGACCCTGCTGGCCCCGGTCAGTTCTGGGTAGGTGACAGAGGGCAGGAGCTGAGGAAGCGGCTGCTCATTTTGGGCACTTGCAGTGAACTATGCTTTTTTCTGGTAGCTTAGTCCTGAGGGGATGCAGGACTCCGGTCCTGGGGAGCATCGCTGCTGCCTTTTATGTTATTGACTGGGCAGCTAGAGGGGGCTGGAGACTTCAGGCAAAGCAAAAGCAAGTGTGTTTGTGTTAAGAGGAGGACATTGTAGGTGTTTTACTTCTTAAATTTACTTAACCCCCTGTGGGTGAATTGATGAGTAATGGCAGAAGGACTTGCAGGCCAGCAAGAAGTGCTAAAGGTATTTTGCCAAGCTAAGGCCAAGCCCAGTGCACCCCAACACGTACTGTTCGCATCTCTCCTGGGGGTCGCTTGGAGAGGCCACCTGCACTGCAGACATCCCTTGCAGGCCAGGTGGAGGGCGCTACCGGTTCCTGCTCCCCTGGCTCCTCTGAGCTGGCCCTGTGCCATGCCTTCACTGGTGCCTCAGTTTACCTCCTCTCGAGGCATCTAGCTCTCAGCTGCCTGTCTGGAGACCTTGTTTGTTAGCTGCTGTGGATGGCTCCGTGGGTCGTGCCTACCTGCAGAAAACTGTGCTTTAATTGCCCCCACTGGGACTGCAGCAGGGTCTGAAGGGTGCAACATATCTGAAGCAGAGAGCTCAGGCTCCTCACTGTCTCCTGCCTTCCCAGCACTGTGTTTCCATTCCAGTTCGCAGTGCACTGAGGTCACTTCAGTTCGCCTCTTCATTAGGCTTTAAATTAAGAGCAGGCAAGGACTGAATGATGCAGGTCCTTCCCTCATAGCACTTCAGGGAGCTGCTCTTCTCCCAGGCTGAGCAGAAGGACCAGAGGAGGGGAAGGCACGGACGCAGCAGCCATGCTGCAGTTCACAGCTGCTCGGTTGATTGTCCCCTGTTATCAGGCACCCTTCTGATTTACTCAGCAGCGCTGGCAGTGTGGCCGGCGCTGTGACACACAGGCAAGTGAGCAACAGCCACATGCGAGGAGAACCGAGCGCAGCAGCTTAGAGCGGCCGCATCCTGCTGTAATCTCATTTCCCTGCAGCTGTGATTGAGGTTGCTCCCAATATAGCACCAGGACACGGCACGAGGGTACGTTTTATTGGCCTGTTAATACCCAGCACTGGGGAAAGTGGTGAGGTTCCAGCTGCTGTTGCAGCTCTTGCATGTAAACACAGCAGGGAAGGGAAGGGGAGGGGATTTCTGGAAAGAAATGCTTCTCCTCCCTGCTGTGCTTTCCCACCCCAGCCTTTCCTGGCCCCTGCTGTCAGGGCCAGCTGTTGGGGATGGGCTCAAGCGTTGAATTTTGGACCCAGGCATCAAGGTGAAAGGGCTTTGCGGCTGTGCCAGCCTCTCATTTCTATCAGCTCAGGAGCAGGTGGGTGTGCTGGGAGCGGGGATGGGAGCGCCGTGAAGCTGGCTCCCACCTCTGCAGTGACCTGCACCTGAGAGTAGGTGGCTCTGGAGGTCCAGGCTCCAATTCTCCTTTGCTCCCTGAAGCTGTGAGTTGTTTTTGGAGGGATGGCAGTGCCTGCTGTTGGAGGAGGAGGAGTGCCTGCCTGTCCACACTGCCCAAATGGCCTTCCTGCCACAGGCGCTTGTCTTGCCAGCGTCTGACCTGGGGACAAGACATCCTTGTGCTGGCGTATGTGAGGGGACTGCCGGGGGCCCGAGCTGGCAAAGATGATGGGTGTCCTCCTGTCTGACTTCTGTAGTTAAATGAGGAGGGTGTGTGTGAAAAGGAATTTGTAGTTTTGGAGTAAATACGTGCTGCATGTAGCTCTATACCCTCAACAGATCATAAAACAGGATGCAAAGAACTGCAGAAGCCTTTTCTTTTTAATTTCATATCTTTTCCATGCTGGTTCTGTCTAAGCATGACTGTCTGACAATATAGCTGCAAATTCATAGCTTCACAGGCGTTAGGACCAGATGGACCCATTAGATCAGCCATTCTGCTCACCCGTCCTACCTTGCCAGCTAGGATTTCATCCGGCTCCCTGCCAGGAGCACCGTAACTTCTGGTGTCAATTGTGCCACGGGCTCATTTTCCTCCAGAAGGGCCCCATGGACCAGCCAGAGAGCGGCTTGGGGCAACCAGGAGACATTTCCCGTGCTGACAGCTTTTCCACTTTTTTGGGATAATCCCTCTGACTGCTGACCTTTGCTTGTGTGAAGGTGTGTGCCTTGTTGGTCCGCAACGTCGGCACTCATGGCCTGGAGTATGTGCCGGGCAGGGTAAGCTCCTATCCATTTTGGGACAGGTGGTGGGTGCACAGCTCTCGGTTCACTTTGCAGGATCAATGGTGGATTCATAAAGATAATGACCACTGTAGTGATTAATAAACAGAACTCATGGCCTCTCCTGGTGAACTTGACAGCCCTTTGGAGAGAAGTGACGCTGAAATAGGCAGTGTAGAAGTAATTAGGGGAGCACAAAATTGGCAAGGTGATTCTGCGATGTAAGCGGGGGCTGCATGAAAAGGGACCTACTTACTGTCTTGCTCTTGCCATTGTGACAGCACCTGCTATGCTACGGGCAGGTTTCAAGTGCACTGACTTCAAACAGATTGCAAGAAGCTTTGAAATGCACTTTCAAGGGAGTTGTGCTGAGGAAAGCCCCTCTGGTAATTGATTTACCCCAGTTTAATGTGGCAGAGGGTGAAGTGAGAGGTAACACCAGGATCCAGCCTGCTCTAGGGCAGAAAGACAAAATGCTGAAGCTTCATCTCTTGTAGAAATCTCCTTCCGTGTGTGGATGTGTGGAGGGAGCCTGGAAATCATCCCCTGCAGCCGCGTTGGACATGTCTTCCGGAAGAAACATCCGTACGTCTTTCCAGAGGGAAATGCCAATACGTACATTAAGTAGGTGTTTTGTGCTTGCTTTCTGTGAAATGGAATAAGGTGCTGCCTTGTGGGGAGGGGGTAATAGAGAAGATAGGGAGGAAAGTTTGTTTGGAAAACTTTGAAATATCTCTGGGCAGGAATCTCCTGAGCCAAAGAAAACGCAAGTCAGTACGACTCTCCCTTAGGATTTCTACAGTGTCAAGAATATGACAGAAATAGGACACTTATATGGTACCTTTCATCAGCACAGAAATGGAGGGACGGCCCCAGCATCTCCCTGAGCACTAGCTACTGTAACAGCAAATGGTTTAGACCCTAAGGTCATCAGAACACATTTATAATGACCTGAAATCAGGCTGCTAGCAACATCTGTCAGTACCCAGTGACCTTAGCTGAGGGCTGAGTGTGGCTCAGCTGAACCAGAAAATTTGGTTCCTGATGCCTCTCTGAGAGAGGAGCCAAGCAGTGTGCCAGACTGGGTGGCTTTGCCTCCGGGCTGGTGCTGTCTCTCGAGCAGAGGCAGCAATGGGCTGCACCTCGCTGGCAGGGACACCGAAGGAACACCAGGGTGTCCCAGATGAAGGGGACCTGTCCTCACACACAGGAACATAGACTGAATCAGGTACTGAAATGGCCAGCTGAAATGGGCTAAGATCCTGGAAACAGCAGGCAAGGAGGGAGGTGGCCCAGAAGCGGGAATCAACATAAGAAAGATGATGGGAGCAGCTAGTGAAGTCAGGAAGGATTTCTTCCTTTTTTAGAGCATGAGGCTGAAGGTTGTCCATTAAGTAAATGACAGAGAAAAACACTGGGGGCACTTATACTTAATGGAGGGTTGTTTCTCAGCTAAACTGCATTTGTGTGTGTTTACACACCAGGCATTCCTTTTAGTGTGGCTTTCCCAGTGTTATAAAGAGCCAACAACAGTATTTGTGAATACCCGGCTGCCTGCAGCGGGGTTACCACTGACCCAGGCTCTCTGCAGCTTCCCCACTCTTTGCGTGAGACAACGAACTGGGAGAGTGCAAATTACACCTCTTAGTTATACCTAATATGTGATTTCTGGCCACGCAGTGTGTGGGGCAGGAAGGGGACCTTGTCTCCTTGCTTCAAAAAGACAGCGGTGAGGGGCACAGGGCATTGCTGGCATCAAGAAGGGCACAAATTTGAGAGTCACGAGGAGGGCTCTTGCTTTTTTTAGTAGTGAAATAAGACTCCTACAGAAGAGGCTGGGATGTGGCACCATCTCCATTGTCGGAGTCGCTGCAAACCTGAGTGAAAAGGCAGCGTCTGCATTGCATTACCTGCAGGAGGAGCAAGGGGAGCTTGAATGGGTACAGCTCTTCTGGCTGCATCCCAGGCACAGGTGCACGGGGACTTTGGGGAGGTCTGAATCAACGCTGAGGCATGAGCCTCAGCATTTATCCCCATGTTTCTTATAAACCCAAACGAGACCAGGAAGCCAAGACAAAAAAACCCTTAACTTTGGGGAAGGTTAGATACAGATGTAGACACTGTGACTTCAGCATCTCTTGAGCAAGAGCAGAGTATTGCAGTAGCCTTAGAGAGAGAGGAAGAAGCACCGTGAATCAGCAAGGGACTGAAAAGCAGTCTAGAGAAACATATCTATAGGCATTAGGAGCTAGGTTTTTATTAACCTTATGGTATCTATCAGCCTTAAACTTAATGTTGTAGTATATAGACTGAGAGGAGAAGCAGCTTCTGGCAACCTGATGCTATGTGGTACCTCTGTTTAAACATAGATGTTAGCAGAAAATATCTCCACCTTTCTGCCAGATATTGATTTTTTTTCTTCCATAGAGCCTTTTCAGTGTGAGAGACAGCTCCGGCTCCAGTGTTGTGCTGGGTTCATGTGCAGACTATCTCCTGTTCTGGCCGTGTGGGACTTGGCTGGATCAGAGCCTGCCCCACGGCACCCGCAGCCCAGTGGTGTGATAGCAATAGCTTGGAGGCACTGGCCTGCCTTGGAGCAGGAGCTTCGAGGACTCCCCTGACCCGGGCAGGGATGGGCAGAGATAGGCATGGAACAACAAAGCCATTTGCAAGGAGACTTAGAGCCATCTGAAGTCAACAGAAGATTTCCTGAGGTTCATAAACCTTCTCCAGACAACTGGCTGATGTGGAAGACTGACATTTGTGCTACAGCACTGTGGCTGGGGTGGTTTCTCTTAAGTTTTGAATGCTGAGATTTGCCTCAGTGAAATACAGGAGTGCAAAGCAGGAAAGTCCATACAGGATTGATGCAAACGAAATATTTGCCTTCAATCTTTGGCAAATTTTGCACCACTTTTCAGAGCTTCATCCCAGCCGCTCAATAAAACCCCAGGCATGCCTGCCTGGGAGATTATGCTTAAGAGAAGCTTCAGTTCTGAGTCTGGTGGATGCAAAGCATCCAGCTGACTTTGAAATGGTGAATTCTTCACCCAAGCTTTGGTCTCTTGTGTTTGGTCCCTGGAGTAATGAGGAGGAGGAGTACCTTCTCTAGTAGTGAGGGGTGGGCTGGCTCAAAGGTGGTTTGGGTGAAGCCAAAGACCAAGTTGAGGATGGGAGGAGAGCAGGATGGATCAGTTGATGCATTTTAGAAAATGTCACCTCGGAGGCTTCCTTGGTTTCACCTGTCTTTCGTTGTCTCCTTCAGAAACACCAAGCGCACCGCGGAGGTGTGGATGGACGAATTCAAGCAGTACTACTATGCGGCTCGTCCCGCAGCCCAAGGGAGGCCCTATGGAAAGTAAGTGTCTTTCTCTGCTGCCTGTGCCCTGCCTGCACCCTGCCTGCTGCAGTGGGTGTTCACGGTGACGTCGCCCTGCTGCGGAAACCTGCCTGCACTGTTTCTGTAGTAACGCTCAATTAAATGCTAATGGTAGGCAGATGCTATGAGCACAGCAATGAAACATATAAACAGCTAGTTTATATGCTGTGCTAGTTTATCCAAGTGAGCGAACTGAATCGAGGTGGGGGAAAACCCCCTCTGCCTGTGTCCTGCCCTTGGCATTAGGTGCAAGTACTTCTGGTCCCAGAGCGGAGTTTGGGGGGGAGAGTCCAGAGGTCTCGCTGGCAGCTGAGGAGCAGGAAAATCACCAAATTGTGGGCCCGCTAAGCCTTTATTGGAAAGGAGCAAGTGCTTTGTATGCAGGGAGTTTGCCGTTCATTCCGTGAACAGTCAGAAGTGCCTCCCTGTCAGGAGGACTGTAAGTATTTGTGTTAATTTCTCATTTTCATATACTCTTCCTTTCCTTAGAAGGTTTCCTTTGGACCACAGGGGGTTCCAAATCCAAACCCAAACTCCTTCTGGCTACTCTTCAATCTCCAGGATAAATAAATTGAAAACCTGGTGACTAACCTATTCCACTGAATTCATATCTTCTTCCCATCCATCAACACCAAATGAAGTAACAGCTCTGTCCTGCTGAATATGTGAGGGTGTAGAGAAGATAGCCTATGTGAAGGGAAGGTCCTGGAGGCTTCCTACTGCTCTGTAAATGCTAGCTCATAACAGCTCCACGGGTAGAGGCTGGCCCAGGGAGGTGCTGGAGTTTGGAAAACGTCACTATACAGCATGATCCCTCAGCAGAAATTTTGCCCTGGTTAATGAAAGAAAGAAGTATTTCACCGTGTGACGTAAAGGCGTGTTTAGGTGCTCTTAGAAATCAAGGCCTTCTGTAGTCCTGTAAACTAAGAGTAACTTATAATAGCATATATTAATTTCCTAGTACATTAATATATTAAATAAGTACTTATTGCGTATAGTAGATAGCATACATTTTTTTACTAATAATTTTTGAATTACTGTACTTTTCCATAACCTTTTCATCCACCAAACTCCGGGCTCCTTGTTAAAATGGCAATATGTCATCATGCCGTTTTAGCAAGTGAGACCTCCAAAGAGACAGAGATCAAAACAACCACCTAAGCTCATGCAGAAGACAGCAGAAAATAGAGCTGCTGATGCTCTTGTGTTTGCTGTCTGTGCATATCTGTTGGGTTTCTCTCAGCCTCCCTTTTTGGTGCTTTGGGTCTCACCTTCATGATTTCCATTGTATCTCTATGATGTTTTCTTCCCACAGTGTCCAGAGCAGAGTGGAGCTGCGGACAAGGTTGAAATGCCACAGCTTCAAGTGGTACCTGGAAAACGTTTATCCTGAACTTCGGTATGGATGTGCGATCTCTGCCTGTCTCTAGCTGGCCAGCAGGATGCCCCATCCCTGCTGCCCCACAGAGCTTTCCTCTGCCCCTCCAGTCCCCACACCTCCCCCTGCCCCAGAGCCACAGGCACCCCCTCCCTTGGGCTTCACAGAAGGGCAGAGTGAATTTTGTGCTGGCTTCAAACACAGCTTGCACACAGTGTGACATGGTTCATTTGTGATCCTGCTTTCTCTAAGCAGTCTTACAGACTCCGCGGCTCTTTGCTGCAGGGCTGGTGAGGGGCAAAGCACCAATTATTCCTCTTAGCTCTTGGGGCTTCCTCAGGTATCCTCCTGCCCATGCTGCGGGACAGGTGGTGTAAGGAAATAGCCAGTTTTTCTTACAAAAGTATCCCAAGGTGGAAAATCCACCGTAGCCTCTGGTCGGTTGTTTCAGTACTTAATGGCTCTTGCTTACAAAAAAGCACCTAATTTCCAGTCCTTTCATGCTGTTCAGTGATACTCAGGACTCCTCTGTTGTGAAACCATCCACTCAAGGAGTTTATGACCTGTGTTCAGGTGGCTCTGCCTTACTCTTAGCCTAATGCTTTGCTTAATATGCACTTCCACGGTTGCTTTTGCACAGATCCCTTTTAGTCACCAAAATTACTCCAGAAACCATTGCATCCCAGTCACTATCAGGAATCATCCTCAAAAAGGGTGCAAATGTTTTGGAGATACCTCCAGGGACCTGCTGGTGCAATGACTGAGTGCAGAATCACAGTGTGAAAATGATTTATAGCTGGTTTCTTGCTTTTTTGCCATGTATGGCATTGCACAGCAGCATTCACAGGGAATGCCAGGGCTCTGTGGCGGTTTGTTATGAAGTTCCCCACTCCTGTAAGCTGAAGGCTGACCTTCAGCCTGCTCACAATCTGTTCCTTGCTCCTCTGTTTGCCTTGTGCAGTGTTATTTCTTTTTTCCTCTTAGAAAGGCTGTCCGTCCATCTCTGAGTGCTGCTTCTGCAGCGTCCCTGTCCATGTACTGCTCTCAGTGGTTCAGTATTGTAATAGATCTTGCAGCTCTCATTTTCTGAAGGTGAAATGGTGTGACTGCACCCTCCTTACCCCACTGAGCCTCCCTTTGAATACTCCATGTGCCTGGGGGAGTAGGGATGTTGTTTTCATGCTGTTCCTGCAGGATTCCTGAGGAATCGCTCTATCAGACTGGGATGATCAGGCAAAGGCAGAGCTGCCTGGAGTCACACAAGTCTGAAGCCCAAGAGTTCCCCGTCCTGAGCTTAAATCCTTGCATCAGCAGCAAAGGCACGGCAGCAACGGCACAGGTAAGACATGTTGCCTATCCCCCTGATGCTGGCTGGAGAGAAGGCTCTGGGGCGGGTTCAAGGTGATTTCCTAAGCTTGCTAAAGCTCTGTTGGAGGATTACCCATTCTGCCAGCCCCTTTCCTAAGGTAGCATGTAGTTAAACCCTGGTAAGCCTTCCTTTCCTCAGTGGAGGCCCTGGGCAGCAGCAGGGACTGGTGCAGGAGCCACAGTACAGGGTGGACCGCTTATCTCTGTGCTAGCCTGCGCTGAGCACTTACTGCTACTCAGGAACACCACGCGCAGTTCATCTGCAGAGATCAGAGAAAGACAAAGAGAACTATAATTTCCTCTCATTTTTCAGCCTTATTTCTTTCAAGATGCACTGAATCGCAATGGTATTTATAACTTCGTAGTCTGCATTCTCTCAATATTAGATTGCCCATTAAACTAGTGAGAATTTAATGAGGATGATTTTTTTTTTTCAGTCTCGCTGAGATGAGAAAAAGCCGTATGAATCAGTGTTCTCAAAAGCATATTCTATGAAATGTTAGAGGCAAGAGCAGGCACATGTGCCTTGCAGCAGAGTCACTGGACCAAGACCCTGAAGACACGACTTCAAAACCTGCCTTCACTTCAGGCTCCCTTTGTGTTTTTGGGCATGTCAGGAAGTTCTCTCACTGTTCCCATCTATAAAACAGGGAGGATAACAATCACTCGCTTTTTGGGGTGCCATGAAATAATTTAATAGGCAATGGTGTGCTTGCTTCCACTTGACTGTACATCCTTCACCCTCATGGTTACACATTCAAACCAGGTAGCTATGCATATAAAAGGCCCAGCCTGGAGATGCTGCTAAAAATGTCCCTAGTTTGTATGTACAAATGACGTATGTCATTATGTGCATCTCTTTCGCATGCAGTTGCATGCCTGCCTTTAGTCAGGAAAATAATATTTGCTTCACAATCTGGTAAAATCAACAATGACTACTTGAATTTTAGTCAGTTCAGAAAATATAGTGACTATAACTGCAAGTACTGCATAGTTACAGTTCTTACAGTTTAAGTCATTTCCAGGCTTTAGAATTCTTTTTCTTTCTTCCACTGCTATACATGGACTTTTTATGCAAACAGCAAGAGAAGTGAACTGATGAGAGCAGATCACCATGTTTTGCAGGGTCAACTCTGCTGAAGGAAAAAAAATGTTTTAGTGGCAATTTCAACTTTCAATGAATTGGACGTTTTTAAAAACAATCTGGGAAAATCAGAATGGAAAATGCTGCTGCAAGCTAGCGTTTCAAAATGAAATGGCATTGGTCTTTCTGAAATATCAAATTGATGTGATATTTTAAAATGAGAAATGTCATGCCAACAAGTTGGATTGTTTCATTCCCATCAAACACATTTTGTTTTGACATTTCTGTGGAGTAAATTTTTGGAATTTTTCGTGCCACAAACTTTTCATCTTCCCATTCTGATTCTGCAGCAGTTTGCAATAGGTCAATGCTTCCCACTGGACGGCAACTCCATTTCTTGTGCACATCCAGGACTAACTGCAGGGGAACAGAAAAATTCACTACAAACAGATTGCTGAATAGCTACGCTCAATACACAGGCAGGAACAGAGAAAAACCTTTTCCTTTTATCTTTCTCTGTCTTTCTAGGATAGTTCTCTGTGACTTGTACCCATGGAGAATATTTCAGATGAAAGCAGGATATTTAAATTTTCATTGTGAATAGAACTTTGTATTTTAATTACACAATTGTTACAAGGCCACCTGCACTTGTGGGTGACATGGGGGTTTTCGTCACCAGGCTGTGTAGGACAGATTATGCAACAGTCCTGAATGCTGCTTAGTTTCGTATTTGCTATACCAGAATAGAGCAATAATCTTCACTTTTAACATACTGAAGTCACATCTTGTTTACCCTAAGCTTCGTTATTTGAAAAATAGGCTTAGCTAAATCAAAGCTCTGCTTTCCTGGCATTCAGTAAGTAGTATGGAGACATCCTGGCCATCCAGATCCTTCATTATCAGTGTTAGTAGCATTAATTTGGTTGCTTGATTGCCCTTCTGTAGCTGTCTCCCAGCTAGGCTCCCCAAGCCCTTTACCAGCATTACATGCATAAAGTCCTGGGACCAGGTGTGAGAAGGTCTGAGCTGTCATACATCACCATAGTTTGAGGACAGAGGAACAGGAGCTGTCAGATGGCAATCAACTGCTCTTTATTTTAGGTTTTTTCTATCTGTAGTGCAGGGGAAGGATGTTGTGAGCCCTATGGCCACATCTGTAGTTTGGGTAAATTGAGAAGAGTACTCTTGACTCTGGTGAAATCAGATTTACACCCCTGGCAGATTTCACAGACCCTCCCTGGTGGCATCTGGTGTTAGTCCTGAATTACTAAAAGGGGCACTGAGGCACAAGAAGGCCCCTCATCTTTGTGTAGGAGAGCTCTGTCTTTTCATCCCCAGGATCCACTTGGCCCTTCCCTCTCCAAAAGGTCTGGTAGCAGCCAGGGCAGACTCTGTCCCCTGGGGTGGCTCTCAGAGGGACCTGCTCCTGAGGTAGTGACTGGCAGTGCTGCCCATCCCCAGGGCACAGTGGGCTCTGCCTGCACTCCTGCCCACCGGAGCCTTGGTACTCTGTGTCTTCTTGTGTCTCATTTGCTAAATGAACCGATTGATTTAGTTTTTCACAAAAGAAATGCATCTGAGGGAAAATAATTGATCATAATTTTTCCCTAGTCTACCTGATGAAGATGTGAGTGATTGGTTTTCTTTTCAAACTAAGTGTCAGCTGATATTAGTACATACATCTTTGGAATAGACATCTGACTCTAGGATTTATTTAATAAACCATTAATCATTAGCAGTTCCATGAAACCTGACATACTTCAGCTAAAAAAGCAGAAGATGCTTCCGCCTGGATAGTCACACACATGGAAGCAGTAGCCGCAAGATGAGCGTAAAGTTAGTCATCTCCTAGACAAGTGAGGAAACAGTGGGAAGGTTGCAGCATCCGTTTCCCTGGCCTGTACCCCAAAATATCTGGGCCTTGGAGCTGACTGGCTGCCATTGCATTTGGGTGGCATGTCCTTGACTCTCATTGTGAAGGAAATGCAATGTGATAATCTGCCTGATGTGGCATTGAAGCTTACCCCAGTTGGCTTGAGGACCTCTGTGCGCTGACTAGATCTGCACTTTCTTTGGAGAACATTTAGTTTCTATCCAATAACCTGACAGTGTCCCTCCTGAGACATCTCAACCATAAAAATTCTCTTCTGACCTTCCTCCCCTCAAAAGTCTTCGTTCTTCTCCTCTGTGGGCAAGTCCTTCCTCAGCTGTAGGCCAGCTGGAGCTGCGGGAGCAGGGCTGAGCCGGCAGAGCTGAGGGGCTGGCTGGCAGCAGTGTCACCTCTGCACCCGAGCTGCCGTGGGCACCTTTTGTACTTTGCTTTCCCTCTCCTGAGATGTGTGTAAGCGCTAGTTGCATCCTAGGGCCTTTTGAAGAGTGAGTCACTGTGGTATCGTAAGGCAACCCATGCATTCGCATGCCTTGGGAAATCCTTCCCTGTGATTTTAAAAAGATACTTGAGGGCTGATGTTGTTCCCGGCTTCTTCAGAAACATTTTTCTCTAGCTGCTACCCCGGCTTTAGGGTATGGCTGACCTCTTGCTCGGCAGCAGAGCATGTACGGTTCTGTCACGTAATGCTGGGCTCCCATGGGGCTGCTCCTTGCTAGGCTGAGGGGCTCCTTTCTCCTTCTGCTAGACAGGCTATGCCAAGCCAAAGGTCACATTTTAAAATAATTTCCTCAATTCACAATGATTCTGAGTAGCAGTGACAGGTGCCTGCTCAAATGATGCTAAAGCTTTGAAAAATAGTCGCAAGCCTCAGATGGCGGCTAGCGTTATCCGAGGCTACGGAGGAGGGGGATTGCTGGTCATGGTGTGCAGCTGGTAGCTCTGCTCTCCCAGTGCACCCTCTTCCTCCTTGCTCCACCACCACTTCATCAGGAGCTGCTTTGTCTTTGAAAAGGCAGGAAATCTTGATCTTGGTTTCACCTCGTGTGTCTGTTTTTCCTTGGTGCCAGGGGTCAGCCTCAACCCCGTTGGCATCACTTCAGGCCAGTCTGCAGCCCTGAAGCTGTGTTAGCTCCTTGAAGGTCTCCCTTCTGAGGAGTACCCTGGGCTGCCCCACTCACCACAACCCCCAGGGTGCAAAGCTCTGCTGTTGTTACTGCTGGGCTGGCCACGTGAGTGCTCAGTGTGCCAGGGTTTAGAAGATAAAATAGTTTCTCACAGGGAAAAAAAGCAGGAATTTTCATCCCGACTGATACGAAAAAGGGAAGAGATGGGGTAAGATAAAAATTTGCATGGCCATTTGCCTGTATTTTAACTCAAAGCTTTTCATGGATTCTGTGGTGTTCAAGTGACACTTCCCCCCCCCATAATTTC
This sequence comes from Balaeniceps rex, assembly GCA_013401315.1. NCBI lineage: Eukaryota > Metazoa > Chordata > Aves > Pelecaniformes > Balaenicipitidae > Balaeniceps > Balaeniceps rex. Next base: position 213,287 of record VYZW01039753.1, on the reverse strand, counting down.
TTCATTTTCTGCATCATTTTCTATGGCTTTCATCTAGGGCTGAAAAGAGACAAGACATGATTAGAACTGGGTAAAACATTTTCAGCAGGACTGGCTTCCATAAAAAGCCATTCTGCCAAAATAGAAGTGTGTGTGAAAATCTGTCAGTTTAGATAAAGGCAGTAGGGGGACAGCCTGGGGGCAAGGGGGGGAGATCCAATGTCAGCTATCGAACTGAGGCATGTATCTAGCTCTGTAGGCCTCACTTCTTACGATGAACAGCAGCTTAGGAGAGATGGTTACCACCACCCTGTCTATGCCGTGGCACTTTGCTGAGTGAGAGGGCGGTCCTGCCCTGAGAGGATGTGAATATTGGGAAGGCTTGAACAGAGCCTGGCCTGGAAAAAAAGCATGAAGAACCTCTGGAAGCAGCAGTCCTCCATGAAGTGCCTCAGTGAAGCAAGGAGGTCAAGAGGTCATGAAGTCCCACTCCCTGAGTTAGTTGGGGGATCCAACATATACAAGAGTTACAGGATTAGCTTGCGGCTGCTGAGGAGCCTCATGGGTGTAGCTTAGGACAATTTTAGCCTGAGCTAAAATGACAAACAACTGGTTAAAAATGTAAAGCAGGTTTTCAAAGCAGCTTGTAGCAGTGCGGGTGCCGAGAACAGGTGTTGGAGCTTGCCCCGCAGGGCTTGGTTCTTCACAGATGCAGGACTAATTTGGCACCTGATTTCCCAGGCTGGTAGTTTACACAGCAGCTGACAGCAGGCATGGTTGGGATGTCTGGAACGTGTTCACTGTAGGATCAAGTAAACTCTGCTCTGTCTGACAAAGAAGTAGTTGCCAGAAGGCCCTTTGAGTGCAGACTACGGCTTTGAAAATTAATGCTTGTTATGTGCCGAAATCCTGGGTAGCACTCGCTGGGAAGCCTGTGGGCAGGCTGTTCAGAAAGCCAGGTTTGATTTCCATTAGCTGGTGGGGAGTAGTAGGCTAAGAAATGTGGGGTGTGAGGATCACAGTGTGAAGTCCTTGTGGATCTGGGGCTGCTGTGCAAAAGTGTGTTTTCCCTTCCAGGTAGGTAAGAACCTGAATGAAGTGGGATATATATTCCTAGGAATCAAATGCCTGTAGCTGTCTGTTTTGAAGTCAGGGAGAGGAGTTAGAGCTGCCGATGGTGACAAATACCAAAGGGGTGGAAGTGTTTCCCTTCTCTAATAACTCATGCTAATGCAACCCAAAGCCTCCACCATTCAAAGTCAGGGGAGCTGCAGGCGTCCCAGCTCTGAGATCAGGGCAGCCATTCTTCACTTCACCCCCCGGCACTCAGAAGGGGTTGCAGTCTCCTCAGAAAGGGTTGCAGGAGCACCTTTTACCCTTCATTTTTCCAGATCCAGCCCAAAGTGCCAGGCATTTGAGCGCTGCCTTCCCCTCCATTGCCAACACCACTGCTCAATTCACTCCTCCTGGAGCTCTGACTCCTCTGTATCTGAGCTCTCAACTGTTTTGCTTTCTCTCTGCACCTTTTCTTTCACAGCAGCTTTTTCTACTAGCCTGTACCCCGTCAAAGTATTCGCCTTGGCTCTTGGGGCCTACTGCAGAAACCCTCTTGCTCCCTGGCCTTGCTCTCTCCAGCATGGTTATTGCCCTCTGCCATTGAAGCCAGCCTGCTGTTTGTCCTCCGGTCCTGCTCACCTGCCCTGCCATGGCTCAGCAACCTGCTTTCCCTTTGCTCCCACTGCTGCACGCCTGACTACTATCTCAGAGCCGTTTACACAGCAGGAGTTGATCCTGCTTTGCACCCTGGCTAGAGGCCCTCAGAAACCCCTTCGAGCCCTAATTTTAAAGTTAGTACTCTCACAAAGTTATAAGCAAAAAAACTCGTTCCAGAAGTCACTCTCTGGGGTTATGTAAAAGCATGGTTTGTGGTTTCCTATAAGCCAAAGCAGCTCTCGTCTGCTTGTGTCCACACACAAATAGCAGGGAGACATCCCTGCCTGGACAGTCTTAGATCCTCAGGAGGAGCTCTTGGGTAATATGAGCACAGGTGAATGACAGAAAATGTTCAACTGGAATAAACGTTGGAATAAAGTTCTGTGAAATACTGCTGGGCTAAGCAGTGTATCTGTACCTACATGATGCTTTGTCCAGTACATTTGGAAATCCTGGTCAAATTATCAGCCTCTTCTCTTTTTCTCCCAGGAAAAAACATCCATGGGTGGAAAAGATGATAATCCCAGAGAGCTTTACACAGGAAAAAGAGAGTCTCTGCTCCTCCAAAGATTATTTCTTGGGCTGAAGGAGCTGATAAAGAGCAGATGAACATGAAAAAGCAGCATGAGAAAAAAACCTCCAGGATAGCACAGGGGAGCAGGAAAAGCAGTGGTCATAGCAAACCAGTAAACCAAACGTTTGGAGTTCAGTCCTGCTCCTTTGATATAAAGGGGGGCTTTACCCCTGATTTTTGTGATATTTGGGAACAGAATCCCAGGAATTGCAAACATTTGTAACCTCTCTCCCGCTGCTAGCCGCAAAGCATTTCTGCTGCTCTTCCTCAGAAAAAGAGGATTGCACATTGTGTGGTTGCATATTTCTGCCTCTTTTGCTGTTTTTCCATCTCCCTGTTCCCCAACCACAGCCCAGTTCTGGCTATGAAATCCTTTGCCTCATGAACCATTTTCTTTCAGCAGCTTTTGCAGACATTTTCTGTGGCACATACAGTCCCCCAGTGACAGCTGCAGTTTTGGGGAGGCTTGAAACATCCTAGTGACCTGTCCCAGTGCCTCTTGAAGTCAATGAGGTTTGTGCTTGGTTTCCGAGGGGGCAGGATCCAAGCCAAAGTGTTTGTTTTCCAGGTAGAATACCAAGAATCAACCCTGATCTCTCACCTCCTTTCTTTTTCTTCCTCTTTGCAGGAATGGACATACACATACAACCACCAAGTCCGCCAGCAGCAGCTATGCTTGTCAGTGTACACCCTCTTCCCCGGTTCCCAGGTGCTGCTGTCACCTTGCAAAGAAGGTGACAACAAGCAGGTGAGTCCTTTCATTGATCCCCCATTTTCTTTGAAGTTCTTTTTCTTTCAGCATAGTATTACTGCACATCAAATTGCCCGTGTGCTCTGCCTTCCTCTGGGAAGCAGAGTCTATCTGGGAGTACAGACTCTGGCCTGTTTGGCCCTTTGCCTCTTAAATGAGTGTGTTGATAAGGATGTCTATTAGTGCGGGTGGTGATCTGGATACTTATCTGCAGAATTCAAACCAAAACTGGCAATTTAGTTCACATGGGCTGACAGTCAGCCAGCAGATGCTAATACTTCTCTGCAGTTAATCATTGAGCTGGCATTTGAACCAGTGACCTGGGGAAAAAGCTGTTAGTAATATATTATCTTCCTGAAGCCAGGCAGAGGCTGAGCTCAAATGAGTGTGCTTCTGATGGGAGAAATGCTCAGCGTGTGCTCTGCTGGATGTGGGCTGGAGGACCCTGTACTTCCCAGCATCAGGCTGCAAAGGCTTAGTGACAACTGTCACTGGATGCTGTAACAGTATAGTAAAAGCATAATGAGGATGAAGCTTGTTCACCCCTGTTTCTCCTCTCATGTGTGTCTCTCTCCTCAGCGATGGGGGAAGGTTGGGTCACACATTGAACACATAGCTTCACGCTTCTGTTTGGACACTGAGACGATGGGGGACACAAATGAGAGCACCAAAGAGCTTGTCATCAACCCTTGTGAAAGCACAGCCATGAGTCAGCGCTGGGACATGGTGATGTCTTGACCTGCTTGAGGACTTACACAGCGGGGATGGGCACTGAGACATTGCTACACACAGCCAAGACGCACCAGATGGAGCTCAAATGCAAAACCACTGGGGGTCCTTGTGTATTATGGGACAGGAGAAGAATCATTCAAATAAAAATAAGGACATGGCATTCCAGGTTGAACAGCGGATGTTGTCTGCAAGGCATGTAGCCATTATTGCCCTGTTTGCAGTCATACATTCAAAGAGAAGGGATGGCAAAAAAACAAACTTGAAATGTTTTAGGGGGATACCAGGGCTCCTGCGATGGGCCCTGCAGAAGTTTGGTGTGCACAGTATTTATTAATCTCTCTGGAAACACAGGTAAAAGAGCTTTGGAGACCAAAAGGAGACTTGGACTCAGCAAAACAAGCATCTCAATAACTTTTGAGGGGTGAGGCAGATGTGCAAGGAGGGATGAGCCAAGGGATGCTAGGAAACATCATCTGGGATCAAGTGGAAAACGCTGAATTATCTTTGCACTTTTCATTGCTGTGGATGAGTGTGTCTTCTGCAGACAGCGTGGGTGGAGCCGTGTTGCACGTTCGAATTTCTATCTGATCCACGTACATGTTGTGTATACAGAGGCAGGGCAGTCATTTATGGCTGTGGCCAGGATCAAACCAGCAAGTAATGGGGGAGTCCTGCTCTGTGCTAACTGCACATCAGGGTTGTTGAATCTCCAAAGCCCAAGCAAACAGAGGATTCAGTGTGTGAGATTAAAGGATACAAACACCTGTGAAGCTGGGAGGAAAGGCAGTAACATGATTATTTCTCCTCTCTGAAGGCCATGGATGAGCCTCTGTCACTGAAAACTCCCCTATAATCTCACTATGTGTCTCTCACTGCTTCAGATCTGGAATAAGTAAAAATTTTCACTTTTCTTCCATAAAAGTAATATTTTTGATAATTGAAGGTAATTGTGTCATATTTGTGTTTCCCAATTTTCTGGCTACAGAAGAGGGAACTCCCATGAAGTGCTGCTACCAAAGGAACGGAGGAGGTAATTAAAACTAGAGACTGTTCTGAGAAAGGAAAATAGCTATTACCTGGTTTTGCTTCCCAGGTATCTCGTAGCCCAAGACATGAAGTACTGAAGAAAAGGTTTGGGATTCCCCCAGTCATACTGCAGGTCACAAAGTACCTCTCTCCCAAAGTCATTTAGTGTAGGCAGACTTGGCACAAGTGATTTCTTCAGGTGTTGGAGATAAGTCACTAACCAGAGGTCATGTTGGTGCAATGGCTATGTGGGAGTGAGGTGACTGCCAAAGGGGAATAGGACAGAAGACCTCAGAAGAGGACTTAGGAATAGGAGAGAACTGGAAAGTCCTTTCCTAGCCAGCCCTTTAGAGCAGCTCCCACTACAGCAACAGGTAACAGGCAGTGAATCACCAAGAGCTGGGCACACAGCTCTTGTGTAGTAACAACTCTTGAGGAAAACTTTTCCAAGACCGTCGATGTGACTTGAAAAAAATACAGTTTGTGTCTCTAAAAACATAGGGTTTAATGAAAATCTATCCTTTGTTCCCTGTGCTGCAAACTATAGGTAAAATATCACAAGCTTTGAGCCTTCAAGTGCTCTCAATGTCCCTTCTTGAATAAATTGCTGGCTTTCAGGATTTTACTGCCTCAGTTTCTCCTCCCTCAGTGCTGGGAGAAAGCCATATGTGTAAATCTCCTCGGCTTTAGAGGCAGAACCGGTATAACTATTTACAAAAGGTTGCAGGGTATAAATGCTTTCTGTGTGCTGCAGTGATTACTAACCTAATCAAGCTCCCTTGGTGCAAACCTCAAGGGCTTCTGTTATGAAAGGGATGGAGCAAGCTGTCATTTCATGGTGGGAGATGGCATTGTTTCCATTGTTTCCATGTTTGTGCAGGAAACAAAGGGAGGCACTTAAAATGGAATGGACTCACTTCACAAAGAAGGGTAGTGACATTGGGCTCCTTCTATTTAATTGAACTGGGGAAATACCACACCTACTTTTCATACTGGTGATGACAGGCAAGTGGTAATATTTCCCTGTCTAGTGCTCACATGGGAAAGCAGCTCCCAAGAGCTTGCAGCTTAACGTGTTCATGCCTGTACTGTGCCTGCAGCCCAGGACTGCCCAGCTGCTGGCACTTCAATTCTGAAAATTCAAACAGACAAACAACTTGGCATCAGTTTTGAAGTCCAGCACCTGGCTGGTCCACTCTGACCAGGACCTCAGACCTATCTAGCTTTATTATTTTCCACCTAAGCCAACAATATCCACTCTGCTGACAGCCAAAGCTCTCTAAACAGGGAATGCTCTTCTTTGCCTTAGCAGAAACAGCTACCTCAATACACATGGGTGTGCCTGAGCACATGGACCCGTGGGACCTGCAGGGATGTATTCTAAGAAGTTGTTTGACCAACTTTTCAGCTCTCTTGCACTTTGTGAAACCCAAAAGTTATACCAAACCCGTCCTATTCCAAAACACGCGCTATGATGATCCCCTTGAACTTGTTTGGGGGCAGTGGAAGGCAGGCAGTGGGGCAGGTTACATCAGGCATGGTGTCCCCTACAAGTCGGGGGGACATCATTCAGCTAAGTCTCTTGCAGGCCCGAAAGCCACCAAGTACCTAACAGACCTGGGGAGCAGCAGCCACTCAGCAAACTGGTGATTGCGTCTCACGCATCCATCGGCTGTAACCCTTAGACTGCAGCTTGTCTCATGGTCCAAGAAATGAGATTAGCCCTATGGATCAGCAGTGTTTTCAGAGAAGTCTGAGGGTATCAGCCTGACTCCTGGGAAGCTTTACATAAGCAGGCAATGGACTGGCAGTCTCCAGAGCTAGCCCCAATATGGCATTTAGCAAATCTTCTGCTTAGTGTCCCTGCAAAGAGACCTTGCATCATGCCAGGGGAAAGGTTAACTGCTGCTGAAATCCAACTCACACCTTTAGGTTTATTTCACTTATTAAAATACACCGGAGACAGATGAACCTTTTTTGCTTTGTACTTGTTACTTGCCTAGACATTTATTATCGTGCTGTGAACAGATATACGTGACATTGATAGGTGTATCTAGATGAGCTCCTATGCCTATACCTCTTAAGCCCTAATGTCATTTGGTAGTAATGCCTTTTGGTAACATTTTGCACTGACTTGAAAGAACAGAAGATAAAGTAGGAAATATGGTTCTAATCCTGGCTGTTGAGCTTTGTGACGGCCTTTATGATCTCCAGGTAAGTCACTTCTTGTGCCTTGGGAAAATTAGGTTCAGAGCAGGAAAATCAGAACTACTACTGCCTTTTAAAGATACAACCAAGGCGATGCAAAAAAACCCCTCCCAAAGGAGATCCATGTTCCAGTGAGAACAAATCTACCTGGTTTTAGTTGGGCTGGGGAAGTCTTACAGTCCCTACCTTGCTGCTTATGTGATTTCCAGGTATTTTGTGCTCATCCTTTCTCTGTACCAGCGCAGTGCCATGAGAACAACACAAAGCATCAGTGCTTGGAACCTCAGCTTATAACATACTGATGTAGTAATTTAGTAGTAAAGAGATGGAAACTGAATTCTAAGATCTTTGATTATCCAGTGAGGCAACAGGCAAATGGAGCTGGTGGATGAAGACTGGAGGACTGTGGTTCAAGACAAGCGCCAGCCCTGAGTGCTAATCCCTTCTACTGCTTCTAGGAGCGACTTGGGATAGCTTACTTGATTTCCCTGCCTCAGTTTCCCAAACTTTTAGTGAAGACTGAATGTTTTGAACAGAGAGAAGGCCAACTATTAGTTTTTGTTGCATGGAATACCAGCAGCACTGGACTGGCAATGGACTGGCAGTCTCTGGAGTTAGCCCCATGGTCCCTTATTATCTGCCTGTACAGAGTCTGGTTTGGATGGAGTTAATTTTCCTCATAGCAGCCTGTATGACGCTGTGTTTTAGACTGGTGACCAAAACAGCATTGATAACACACAGCAACGTTTTAGTTATTGTTGTGCTTGCACAGTGTCAAGGCCTTCTCCATCTCTCACTCTGCTTCCCCAGCGAGTAGGCTAGGGTTGGCCAAGAGGCTGGGAGGGGACACAGCCGGGACAGCTGACCCAAACTGACCAAAGAGATACCCCACGCCATATAATATCACGCTCAGCAATAAAATTGGGGCAGAGTTTTTCCACAGTAGGTGTTGCTCGGAGACTGGCTGGGCATCAGTCTGCAGGTGGTGAGTGACTGCCTTTGCATTACGTCTTTTCTATTTTCCCCGCTTTTCCTTCACTTAGTGAACTGTCTTTATCTTAACCCACAAGTTTTTCTCACTTTTGCCCTTTTGATTCTTTCCCCCATCCCATTTTGGGGGGAGTGAGTGAGTGACTGGGTAGGGGCTTAGCTGCCAGCCAGGGTCAACCCACCACACTGCCCTAAGCAAACCAGGGTCTGCAGTGTAGCTGGCTGGTATTCTTCAGAGCTTGGACGCTGATAACAACTGTGCAATAGGATCTGCGCTGCTCAAATTTCAGATCTTAAAAGCTTTAGTGAAAAGCTATGAGCTAGAATTGTTTGTAGAACTGGTAAAGGAAGCAAAATCAAGCAGATGACAAACTGCTGACGATCAACATAAAAGCAGCAGAAGAAACTGTAGCTCATTAATGTTCTGGCTAAATTAATTTTGAATGATCAGTCCAGATCCAGTTTTAGTATTACGCAGCTGCTTTAGATAGCTGAAGAGTTTAAGGAAGCCTGGTACGGGTGTCCAGCTTACACTGAGACTTAGGGGCTGAAATCCAGTGGAATTATTCCAGGTTTATGGATGTTTTCCATATGTCCATTGTTCTGTTACTCACTGGAAGTGCCTTCAGAACCCTGTAAGAATAAAAACTTGTTACAAGCTACTACCTCTCCAATTGAGTCTAATTAACTTTTGAGTTGAGCTGCATTTTAGCTTAAGGCTGACAAAAAGCAACATATAAATTTGCAGGTAAGAATGCTGCTTTTGTGGTGTAGGGGGCTGGTTTGTTTTCTCTGGTATTACTTGGGCACTAAGGAAATCCAAACTGGTTGTGTGTGATGTACAAAAGAAAACATGACTGAGTTCAAGGCTGGGTTTTGCATAAGCACTCATCTAGCAATTATCTATCAACTGCCCATTGCAATGACTGTTGTCTCTTATTTCCTGCGATTTATGTGAAAGAAGTGTCCAGACAAGACATTGCTACTGTACAGGGTTAAATTCAGTTGTAAAACCAACCAATCAACCAACCAACCAAGAAGGAAAAAAAAAAAGGAAAGAAAAAGGAGCTTTGAAAGCTTATATGTAACCTGATACATGTAGTAAAAGAAGGATATGGCAAAATCAAGACTGTTCCCAAGCTGAAAGGTTTTGGAGTCTGCAAGCCAGTAGAAATGTGTTTAGGGTTATTTTTAAGAGAAGGGTGGAAAAAAGAGATCTTCAGTGTGAACAGATTTACTGACTGTAAACATACTTTTTCCTGCAGTTTCTGCAACCCAAGCTTTCCTACCTTGGGCTGTGAGCTGATTACAGACAGAAGTGTCCTGGCTACTCTGTTCCCACCACTCAAACTGAGAGAAGTGGGAAGAAGCAAACTCCCATCTAAAGGTCAAGTTGATACAAGTCTTCCTAGTTTTAAAATTTCTTAGTTCTACCCTGTGTGAGGGAGAGGGTTGCTTTCCCTGTGGGGTAGCAGCTGTCTCTGCTGCAGCAAGGAGTCCTCTGCCAGGATGCTCAGAGCGCAGGAGGCAGCTTAATGCTGTGGCAGGGCCCTCTGCAAACTGGCAGTGTGACCTCCTGGCAGTGGGCTGGAGTGCCTGTGCTTTGCCTGAGTAAGTTGCAAATTCAGCCCCAGTGACTTAGAGCTACACCATGGGGTCAGGTTTGTAACAGAGCACCAGAGCAAAGTCCCCCCGCCGCTCCTTGGTTTTCTTACTGAAAAGAACATGCGACTGCAGTGCTCCTGTGGTCCTTCAGAGCAGCCATGCTTGTATCAGATACTAAACACACACTACATGCTCCCAACTAACTCTGACCAAGGAGACACATAATGATCCACGGATCTGCCTGTGTGTCTCTGCAGCAGACAGATGCAATGCCATGCCTCCTTCTCTCAGCTTTGTAGAAGTTGTCTGAGCCTATTTTAATGGAGGTCAGCATCCTGGTACTGTAATGCTGTTCTTACATTTGAAGTGGTTTTAGATGAATCTGTGTTAGACGCACTTTGAGCAGTTTTTATGCATTCTGATCCTGCTGACAATTCCTGGATCATGACATCCAGCCTATTTTCTCTAGCAGAGATGATTGTTTTCTGTAAACACAGAGTCAGACCCAAAGACTATGTGCAGTCACAACCTGATCCAAGGGTATTACTAACATTAACTCTGACTCTCTTGGGCTAAGCCAACGCAATTTAGATAGCTATTACAAGTTTTACTGGACTTTAGCTGCCTGGGGCCACTGACAACAAGGACACAGCTATGATCAGACAGAGGAGGATGCACAACAATGATCATTTCAGACAAAGCAGAAGAGCATGGAGTGTTGGGAAAGAGTGTTCCTAATCCTCATCCTGAGGCTGCTTTCACCTTCTTACTAATCCTTGGAGAGCTGAGCTGGGGAGGGTTGCACACAAGCTGAGGTGAAAGGGAGTTTTCCTGGAGATTCGGCAGTGGTGGGAAGCACTTGCAGGTAGGCTGACACATGAGCTGATGGAGGGCAAGGGGGGGCGAGTTCACAAGATGCACAATAACTTGTGGAGGCTGCTGCTGCAGCAGGTCAGGTGAGACTGGAGAGTAACCAGGGGTGTTACAAATCATCTGAGGATGAAAATGCCCTCCCAGGGGTGCAGAGAGCCTGGGTGGATCTCAGGTCAGCACCCTGCACTTTCAGGGGTTTTTATTTTGACTGATAACTGATCCAGTGGATTGAAATGGCTGTTCCAGAATGCTGTAGGGGTTAAAACAAATTTGCTTATCTGGTCACTACATATTTTTGCTTCTGTTAGTGAAACTGTTGTTAGAGTGGCAGTGGATTATTCAGTGCCTTGGAAGTGAAACCTTGATTTGGACACGGCACGTATGTTGATAATGTGCATTACTTGTCCTGTCTCTGCAGCTTTGCATTGCCAAACACTTAGTATGTTTGCAATGGATCCTTAGCGTGAAAGATCACAGCCATTGCATGTTGAAATTGATTTTCTTCTGCGGAGAGATGTTTGAAGCAAAAACCAATTTGGTTTGTATAAACTACATTAGATTTAAGAAGATATCCCTCAGAGTGCACGGGATCACCTTTGAAGCCATTTTCACCCTACCATGAATAACAAGTTGCACAATAAAAGGATTTCTTACAGCTGATCTGATCTCTATCCATCTGTGAGTTGGCTCTGAAATGAGATAAACCTATCTACTCTAATTCAGGACAGGTGTATCATATTTCCCAGTCATATTACAGAGACTCATGAGGCCTGGTGGCATAACTCAGAGCATATTACCAGGGCAAGTGAGGCAGCTCTATCTGCTTTGAGGGACTTGCCTGGTAAATAAGATGCTAGGCTGCTCCCCCTGCCTTCAGGAGGCAGCAAGCTGGTCTGTGAGGTTCTACCTGGGCTGCTAGGTAAGTGGTGGCTCTGGAGGGTCATGCATGCAGCTTGCTTTTCTCTGGGTAGATTCAGTGTCTTGTATCTCTCTTCTCCCCTCCTCTGGCCGATTCTGTCCTTCCAGTCTGGTCCTCAGCTGGTGCATGTCTGTTTAGGTACTCTGGCAGCTAACCTACAGAAAACAGCAAAACAGAGAGTATGCTTGAAAGGGAATATTTTGTGGGTCCTGCATTGCCTTTTTCCCTTGGCAGGAGTGTCAGGGCTGGACTGAAGAGTTAGGCTTGTGAACCTTGAGAAGTTATCCCTGAACAGGAGCAGATGGACTCCTAGCAATAGATGCTAACTCAGGTTCTCCCTGAGACAACAGGGAAAGAGACCCTGGCTGACCAGGCCTGGGGCAGGCACTGGTTCTACAGGGGACAGGGTAACATTCACAGCTGACCTTGTTGCCTTTGGTGGCAGAAAGCAAATCTTCTGTTGGTTTGCCTGTATGCAGCTGGGGAAATGAAAGGTCCCATATTCAGGTATCATGATAATTAACAGTTGTTGTCAAAAGGTGCCTGAGAGTGTAAGGGAAGGGGAGGAAGAAGGGAAAAGAGAAATTCATGGTCCCTCAACTGGATTTTGTAAGAAGTAACTGGATTGGGGGAAGAAAAAGAACATGTCCTTAACCTGACTTCAACTCTTTGTGGCAAATAATAATAGTAGCAGCTGTGGGTGGATGGGTGCGAAGGGACTACACGCTATCCAGCCTGTGATTTAAAAGGTCAGCCATGAGCTGTTTTAATGTGAGGCAATGGGGAGTTAAAAGCTCTTGCTTTCTAAATCATGTGTCCTGTGTGCTCAAGTGTGCAGGGCTGTGGGAGCCCTGTCTCCCCAGGCTTACAGTAATAGCTTGTGCAGGATCACTGGTGGTGAGCTGTGCATGCCCTGAGTATGCTATACCTTCCTGGTATGACATGCCTGCTCCTGGGGGGACCGATGCCAACCTCAGCAGAGCCAGTGGGAGCCCAATTACCTTTGGTGAGACTGATGGAGCGAGAAGCCAGGTCTGTTCAGGCAGTTGCGAGTTGTTCCTTGGAGGCTGCTCTTTCTAGGGCACTTGGCTGTCTGGTGCGTCCTGCAGCCTACTTGTCGGCTTATTATCAGCTAATTTAAAATTACTCAAACAAGCCCTTATCAGCGCATGAGACCAAAGGGTATTAGTTGGCACGATGACAAGGGTGGCTTTTATGAGCCACTTCATAAAGCCAAATCCTCAGGAGCTATTGAGGTCATAATTAGATTTGAGGATAATATGATTCTTCTCCGCCCCACCCCCCTTTTTTTCCTCTCTTTCTGGTAGCAAATCAAGGAAAAAATTGGAGCACTCAGTTCATTCTTGTGGAGTCAGAGTGTGACTACAGGCTCTTTACTCAGTAACACAAAGGGATTACAAGTTGGTACCAAGTAGCCTGGGAGAAGCGTGAGCATGAAAGTATAGTGGTCTTTTGCTGTAGACTCTGTGGATCCCTTATGTATGTGCCTTGAAAAGGCCTCCCAAGCCTTAGGAGCGATTAATAATGAAGCCAACTAATAACAAGATCTGCAATGCAAAGAGAAAACTAGCCGGTATTTTGTTATGGGGAGAAAATGAGCAAACCAGCAGGGGACATGCTGATCATGTCTGATTCATGATGTCTCTATAATCCCAGCTAAAGTTTTAACAGCCCAGAAAGATGAATTACCCACTCTAACCAACACACAGATCAGCATGGGGTTTATTAGAAGCAGGCTATCATTTAACAATGTCAGGAGTGTATTTATTATTAAGCAGTAGACTCCACAGTTTAAATGGAAAACCATTACTCCTCCTTAGACACCAAACAAGGTACATTCATAAAGCCAAATGGCCAATATATTGTATGCTTGCATGAACACAAATACTGGGTCCACTTTACTGGACCTCAGGGCTTTCTATGTTTAGCTAGAGACAAATAAACCAAAATGTTTTAAGCTACTGGAGGACAAAGCTGTACGCCACATGCTAATTTTGACGCTCAAGACTCCCTAGTGACTTCACCCCAGTGACTTGGTAAGAAAACAGAGGGAGGATTCTGGGTTCAGCACAGAGGGATTGGTTAAAAGTGACCGCATGTAGGCCATGGCACAAAAAACATGCAAGAAAACTCCGCGCTAGCAACTACTCAGACTGCCTTCTAATAAGCACTGTGTATTTTCAGCCTAGAGGCTGCGCGGAGTCCTCCCCTTTTCCTCGAGACCTCTGTCCTTGTCCGTAGGAAGACCAATCAGTAAAACATATGGTAATACACAGCAAACATTTTGGTTTTATTTATCACTACATTAAGGTACCCAATGTGGAAGCATAAATAATACAGTTCCAGTAAACTACCACTTAATGTAATAATATTTCAAGCTGGATTTGTGGGAAAGGCTTGGGGCTGGCCATGTTTTCCGTCCAGTTTTGCAAATCCAAAGCATTTCTGTAGGCCCAATGAACATACACCACTCTCAACCTGTAGCACAGCCGAACAACTCTAAGCGTTTTGCAGTTCTGCTATTGCTGCACAATCAAATGGCAATCACAGCAATAGTCTTTTGGTCTAAATGTGGGAAAGAGTTACTGGGCGCAGCCATCTGACTGATGTGACTGTCTACATTTGTGGGCTTCCACAATTGGCTTTGAATGTCACAAAAAAAATATCTTTTCTTTGCAATTTGTGAGGTCTTCTCAGCCATATTTTTAACATGTCCTCCTAAAGGCCCTGATGGGAGATACTGTGACATATGACAAGGTAGATTTTCAAAATTTAGAAGCCAAACTGCAGAATGAGCTGAGAGCTGGGGCAGGCATGGAGCAAACATGACAGGCTACTTTTACTTTCACACATTTTTTACCAGCTATCTGGGAATACCTGATTTCTGAAGTTTAAGCAATATCATACACATTTCTTAAAATTTCATAACATCACTTTCAATTAATTTCCTTCATCTCTCAAATTAGGAATTTGTGAATATACTAGACTGGAAATGTGGGATGTGGGTTATGCAGAGTTAATGCTGGTCTTTATGCCTGCTCTTCACCAAAGGTTGCTTTGTATAGAGTAAAATGAACCAGCTGACTTTTCTGGTCCTGTTTCTTGTCATACGTTTGGAAGGGGACGTGCCAAATGTCTATTTGAATGTGTTGGAAACTGAAGCCAGTCTTTGCATCTGGCTATGTGAGGCATAATATCTGCTGTTGGTCTGGGGCATGAATCTGAATGGTCTTGCTAGAGCAAGACTTTTTCAGTTCTCCTCACCTTCAGTGCTCAATTTGTCCAATCAAATTGAAAGTCCTTTTGTGATTCCTTGCCATTCCCATCAGCTACTTCTACTGCTGAATGTAGTTTGTCACTGTTCCCTAAGTTCCCCATAACCATTATCCATGATCAAGTCATAAAAGCAGATTTGATATCATCTTAACTGGAATGATTTTCATCTAGGTGTGATGAATATCTCTTGCACTCCAATAGCTTGGGTTTGAGCCATGCATAATTTTTGCATTAATTATATCATTACTGTTTAATTGCTGCAATTAGCAGCATCACTTTCTCTGAGCCATCACTGTCATCATATGGCCTCCACATTATAGCAGGCTCTTGCTTCTGCAGGCTCCCACCTGTTGGGGCAATCTATGCTGATTCTCATGTATGGGATGTCCACATAGAAAATAAATACACAATCCCCAAATGACAAGTCTGATTGTGTGCTGCAATGTAATGCAAGGAAGACTTTCTTCTGAGGATATCAAAGAACTGTGTTCAATTGACCAAAAGAAAGAGAGTACCTGAGCTGCTACCTCTTCTCCGTGAAGGCACCTGAAACCCTGCAAGGTAAGTGCAAAATGGTGCCTCTCTGAAATGGTCATTTTTCATGTCCTCTTTGTGTAGCTTCAGATGGCTACACAAAGTACAGGGAAGCTGGAATTAGGTCTCAACGTGAATTTTAAGGAGTTTCATAAACTCAATTTGTACGTCACCATGGCAGTTATTCAGAAACAAGATTAGCTCTTTAAGGAGAGCCACACTTTGTACTGCGGTTGTTGGGTTCAGGAGGCTTCTGACTGACTGAATCTCCAGTCTCCCACTCAGCATTAAGCTATCTGCTTAACAGCACCATCAGCCATCATTACTTTACTGCACAATATCCATCAAGCAACAAACCCTGGTATTTATTTAGCAGCAGGAGATCATTATCCAGGAGAAGTGTTCTTCATGCCTTTAGACATTCTGCCTTAAGTAAGGGTCAGCCATCCTGCCAACTGCACAAAACTCACTTTACCTTGAGTATGAACACTTATTTTGAGTAAAATAGAAAGAAATGCAACTTCCTGAAATGCTTTTAATTCTCAGTGATTTTTATTATAATTTCTTTTTTTTTTTTCTTTTGGTGTGTGTGTGATGAGAAAGCTGTGTGTGCGCTTCTGGAGACTTTTTTGCAATGGCTCTGCTGGGAGTTCTTATTATTGTTGCATTCATTTGAATTTGCTTACACACACAAAAATCACTCAAGCAAAATCACTGCTGATCACTCTGCAAGAGGGAATGATGTTGAGGTGACAGTTATATGGGCTCAGTTGCATGGGTATAAACTATCTTCATTGGTCGGAAAAGCCGCCTTAGGAGGGGCTCAATCTTTTCGTGTTTGTTTTCAACAGCTTAGGAAGAAAGGCAGCAATTACAGAACGTAGCTTTGGGTCACTTTAAGTCACCCAGTGATGAACATTTATGCCACATATTACCAGCTTTTTAAAAGGCACTGTTCTGTGCCAGTGGTTACCTGCTGTATAGATAATTGTAAAACAAACTCCATATTCCAGTTGACACCCTTTCTAATTACATCTCACCTTCATTAGGCTATTAAATTGATAAATGCTAGCAATTACATTGAACTCCAGTGAAAACCCTCTGTCTGTGGCATGTATGGACTGTGGTGTGAGTGATTTGCCCAGGAGCCCATCAGAACTCTGCCAGCACAGCGAAGCCCTGAACAAAACAACCACAAAAAGGAGGGGGGGCGGGGGGCGGGGGGAAGCCTGCAAAACAGCTCAGCTGATTAGAGAGTATCTGACAGTAAAGTCTATACCTGGCATCGAACCACATGGCTGGCTGGGGCTGATGCGCCGGCCGTGAGTGGCAGCTTCTTTTCATTTTAATTAGATCTGTGCAGGAGGAGAAAAAGTGAGCGGATCTGGCACACGCTTCAACATGGAATAAGGCGTTCAGATCTGGCACTGGTAGCTGTGCTCATGGTCCTCATGTACTCACGTGTTTTGGCTCTTCCATGTTCGATCTCCGTTGCGTGAAGAGGCGGTTTCCTGGGACCAGCGTAGATCGGACATCTGTGCATCTGTAGGATTTAAGTGTGCATGGTCACCTGTGTGCGTGTTCTCTCACACATGAGAAAGACACGGGTGGGTAAACAAAAAGCTACTTTCTGTCGCTAGAAAGGGATACGGTGCATGGCAGTTTGCAGGGGCTGTCGGGAGCGCTGCCCTGGGTGGAGGGGGAAGCCATGAGGAGAATTACTAAGTGCTGAGCCCTGTGGCAGCGGTGCCCTGGCCTCCCTTCCTCCCAGGCAGTCCCTTCTGGAGAGCCAGGGAAAGAGCTGGTGAGATTTGGATTTTGGCTGATAAAAGACTTTCTCCCTGTTGAGTGATTTGGGAGAGCAGCAGGAGGGGGAGCAGGGGAGCCAGGGAAGGGAAGAGGCATCTTTGCCCCAGCGCTTGCCTCACCTCCTCCCCTCCTCCTCCTCTGATCGTTTTCTGCAGGGCCGTTTCTCTCACTTTTTTCCTCACACCTCTTGTCTTCCTGGCATTTCACCCTTCCTTAAGCACACTTCCCCCAGGTGCCACCACCATGGCTGAGGGGCTGGGCTGGGTGCTGTGGCGGGGCTGCTGTGGGAGCAGCCCTGACTAACGTGGGGCAGCCCCAGCCCCTCTCCTCATGGCTGGTGGCCACCCACCACCAGCACCTTACCCCGGGCATGCACTACACAGGCTACACAGGGGAAGGGAGTGATCTCCCCCAGGTTAGAGGGAGCTGAGAGCTCTAAATCCTGTCTTGGCCATCCACAGGCCTCCCAGGGAAGCAGGAAGATGAGCTGGGGTGTTTGGAACGGTGTTATTCGGCATGCATGTGGCTGGTGTCCATCAGATCTGTGCTGTCATCCCAAAGGTGAAATCCTCTAGCTGATCCCCTGAGCCTGGGTGCCTTGGGATAGCTACTGCCCTGAATCCAGCCCCCAGCCTGGTCTAGAGGAGGAGTAGGGGGGACACCTGAACGTGAGCTCTTCTGCGGCCAGGGAACGGGCCTGAGGGTTTGGAGTCACCTTGTGGTGCCTGCACTGCAACTGCCTGGTGGCTGGCTGTTAATTGGGTGTATATGGCTTTACAGCAACTGCTGCAGATCTGCCCAATTTCAATCTCATAGCAAATTTAATTTTAAAACCTCACAATGCTTTGTTACTGCCATGCGTGCAGTCCAGCGGAGAGATCAGCCAGCCACTGCAGGAGCAGATCTTTCTTTTCCTGATGGATTGCGTCAACACAGGAGATGGAGTGATAGAGAATTTTTTTTTTTTTTTTAAAATAAATATCGTAGCTTCTGCAAACCTTTTCCTGAGGGTTTCTGTAGGGAAACTGCTATTACTGCCAAGAGCATGCACTGAGCTGGACCCAGGTTTGCCCAGCTCCTCAGGGCTGGTGTCTTGGGAGCCAAACAACCAGTGTTTCCTAGAAGCAAATAATTTCCCAGAAAAGGACAGCCAAAGTTACCTCTGCTTATTGTTTCTGATCTTCCTGTGGACAGATTGAGGGCTTCTCAAATGCATTCGCTGTCTGAAATTATGTGCTGAATATGGCCATTAGTCATTTCTGATTTATGAATTTTTCAGTCCATGAGCAGCTCAAAGTAAGGTGTTTGAGATTCAAAATCCTGGCTGTGCTGATGTGTTGATTAGCTGGTCTGAATGCATCAAGGCACTTGATGTGCTTCTATTTTCTAACTAAAATGAGTGTGACCTTTAAATGTTTTGTACTACTAAAAATAATAAGTCATTAAAATCCTTAGTTGTTGGCCTATGCCTTAAGAATATGATCCAGAGTTAGGAAGAAACAGCTGTGAGCTGCTTTTTGACAAATGATAGCAATGGACTTTCCTCCAGCTTCTTTCAACACGGATACCTTTCTGATCCATGCACTGCCTTGCTGCATCTGAGTATCCTGCAGAAGTGCCCTGAGCAAAGTCATCAGCATCTGTCACACATTATTTCTTCCCTTTTCCCAGAAAAAGAACTAGGTGGAACGGGATGATTTGTTTTGGTACGGATGCTTTCTCTAATAAGGACTGTTCCTAGCAAAGCTTTCTGCATCGGGTTAGAGACTGGACACTGCAGTAGTCTGTTGATGTGGAAATTCTGTGTTTTTTCACCAAAAATGGTAGAAACTCAGTCTGTTTTCAGTGACGCAGTCTACTCAAAGCTCAGTCTATTTTCTGTGACTGAAAAGTTTGCTCAGAATACCATTTTTTGAATATATTCTTGCCAATAAAAATTATTTAGAAGCACATTTGTAGAAAAGTAACTTGAAAGTAGCAGGAACCTGGAAAAAAACCAAAGCCTTTGAAAAAGAGGAAAGATAATTCCTCAGAAAAACAACAGGGGGATTATAAGCCACTTTCACTGAATGCCAGCCCATTGACCTGTCTTTCGAACAGGGACGTCCACAGCCTTGCTGAACTACCCTGCTGTTGCCGTTGTGAAAGGCACTCTCAGACTGCCACCACCCAGTCACCTCCTGGCAATATGTCCTCTTTGTCACTGGGAGAAGAGATAGAGAAATCAATGGGAGATGCCTGGTTATGTGCAAGGGTGGAGTTTTAGACCTGGTGGAACTTTCTGTGAAATCAAAGGTGCTGGTGTGACTTTGGGGCAGAACCCTGTGGCCTGGCCCTGCCCTGCTCTGCTCTCTAGGCCACAGGGCTGGTTGGAGGTGTTTGTGAGTGGTTTACTCAATCAAGAGTAAACAGGTCCATGTGTGAGAAAAATCCAAGCTCAGGCTGAAGCCTGGTGTTTGTTTTGGTACTAATGAGACATTCTGGGTGTTCTATTAGCTATAATTCTTCTTTGGGCACCACAGTTCAGGCTCTAATACCTACTGTAGATGACAGCAAAACAAGTCAACTTCCCTGTGCTTCGGTGACACTTGACTCGTTTTCCATAAGGAACACAACCCCAGGCAATAGTCAGCAGGTAGAGTCAGCAGACCTACTCTTTGCAAATATTTACTTTTCAGGCACTTTTGACACAAGCTTTAACAAATGGCTTTGTGCACATGCAGGTGTGAGGGCAGGAAGTAGGGAGGTGCTGGAGAGGAATGTTGAAAACAAAGAGCAAGTTCAGGCTGGCAGGGAGATGTAGCACCTTGTGTTAGACCTATTGATACAGACAGAGAAGAAAGGAAACAGGGAAACATTCAGGCATATGGGCCTTTCTTCAGGTCTGAAACTAAAGCCATCCTACCCAAAAAGGTTGGTTTTGCTGGCTAGCAAAGAAACACTATTATTTACTACATAGCAATTTGCAGATGCTGATCCCCTACCAGACTGCCTTCTTGTGGGGAGAAAGTCTGTGGTATGGGCACATGCCACTTGGCCATAGGGCCAGATCTGGGCCATTGGCATCTCCCATTGTATTTAACAATAGTAGGGATGAAGCCTCGGTGTCCGTGGCTCATTCGTGATGTGGCCATTGACCTCAGGCAGGGCGAGGGTGCTGCCGCCTTGTCCCAAAAGATGTGCTCCAAGGTACACTGAAGTTGCCGAATCATTTTGTCAAAGTCAGTGACATTTGGGTTAGATCCTGAAGCCAGCAGGCAGTTGTGCATGGTTTTATTTGGAAATCCAGGCCTTGGGCTAACCCCTGGTTAGAGAAACAAGGGTTTCAGGTGTGTTTCTGAGACAGACTCTTGAATTATAAATGGGAATTCATTTTCCAACTAAATGCTTTCTGATTTCGCTCTAGATTGTCAGAACTCAGGAAAGAAAGTTTTACTGGTAAAACATTCACAGAGAGACAAACACAAAGAGGTAGCAATCTCACAGCTCAAACTCCTCGCAGTGCCAAGGTGACAAACGGTGAGGCACAGCCCTGGCAGTCCCAGCCACCGACTTTAGCGTTGCCCACTGTGAGTAGTGACAAGTTGTTGTTGAACTCTGCTCTTCACTTATTGCTCAGTGTTGAATGAGATAACGGAGCCTAACCTGCCCCTAAACTGCCACTGGTGGCAGCGGCAAAACGGGGCAAAGGGTGCATACTTGAAAGGAGCAGGAGTTAAAAAAGTGACTGTATATCTGCACTGTAGCTCCGTGGCCTGTGTTGCAGGCCTGGTAACACAGCAAGTAAAACAAAGGCATAGAAATCTTCATAAAACATAATTTTTATGATAATCACTTGGCTTTTCCACTGCACGTAACTGTGCTCATTAACAAAATACCCAGAGATTTATTAAGCTGGTTTGGTTAATAAAAAAAAAAACAATTAAAGATTAACTGTTCTGAAACTTCCATGTG
Source organism: Balaeniceps rex (assembly GCA_013401315.1). NCBI lineage: Eukaryota > Metazoa > Chordata > Aves > Pelecaniformes > Balaenicipitidae > Balaeniceps > Balaeniceps rex. The sequence continues at coordinate 192,323 of VYZW01039753.1, read as the reverse complement.
TTTTTTATATACCAAATTGTTAAAACACAATAACATTTTTTTAATCATTCATCATTCTGACATGGAGTAATTGTTTGTTATTACTGTTCGGATTACCGAGTTCCAGTCAGTGATCAAAGTCTTATTGTATGAGGCACTGTACACACATAATAAATAGCAGCCTGCAGCCCCAAAGAAGCTGCAGGATGGGGTATCTGTACTATATAATTTTCAGGTTTGTCTCCCAGCAATGCAGTGTCATCACCTCTCTCTCCAGTTATTTAGTGTGAAACCCGTCTTTGTGACTTCCTTGCAAGATGCTGCAATGCTCTCTGGCCCATAGTTAATGGGACCATCCCCGGTGCTTTGGCAGGAGGATATAAAGTGAGTGGAGAAGAGGAAGGTAATTCTTTGTTCCAGGAATACGATCCATCACAACCCACAGTATTTCCTCCTCAATACCACTTTCTGTCACTCGCTAGGACATACATTGGGTCAAACACATTATAGTTTGATTCTCCAGCTAATGGCTGCTGAGGCCTGGTCTCAGTACGCTGCAACAAGCACAGTAATTGAAATTCAGACTGCAGCAGAGAAATAGCTTAGTCTTCATTTTAGCACATCACACACATGCTTATACAGAGTTTTTTCTTCGTTGCAGTAAACAAGGGGCTTGATTCAGTATTGCCTCATAGTCTTATCCCACGTGAGTGAACAAAATGTGACAGTAGAGAGAGGTCCCAGCACTGATTGGTTTTAAGTTCAAACTGTCTCATCATCTTGCTCCGGAGAACAAACTTTTGATGGTTCACTGTGGCAGTGTCAAGGTCCCTGATTTGTTCTTGGGAGCTGCTAGGATGGTGTTGCCTTTTCTTTTCCATTAGTGAGTCAGGAGAGCTGCTTTGCTGAGCTCTGCTCCATACTCACTCCCTTTCTGCATCTCTGCATGGCTCACCAGCATCAGAGTAGCTGGAGGAAATCAGATGACTGGGAGAAAGATGAGACCTTTCTCATCAGGTGGGCTGTGGGGGATGTGACACCTTCTCATGCAGCTCTTGCTCCATCTTAAACCCTCTTTTATATTAGTGCTGGTATAGTGAGACTAGTGACTTGGTCTGGGAGTTTCTAATAAGCTCACCAAATCTAAAATTAACATGTTCTGTTCCAGAAAAAGTTAAAACTAAAAATGCACCAGGAATTGAGGCACTACCGTGTTGTTTTCCAGTCTATTTTCAGACTCTCCTGGGTGCTTCCCAGCATGGTATGTACCAGTTTTGCTCACCTCAAGGGGAAGCAACCATTTCCAAGTCTGTCTCACCCTGGGGAAAGTTGTGCTGAGCCTTGTTCACTCCTACAGTGTCCCTCTTCCCTTTCAGGCATTGCCTTGTGTTTTACACCTTTTTAGTGGATGGAATAATTTTCACAGAAGTGATCCGCTGTAAAATACCTGAGACTTCACCCTCCTATTTACATTCTTGATCTATATTTTGGCCCTGGTTCTATCCTGGTTTGTGACTGTTACCCACAGCCTCCTGTGCTTGACCACAGAAGTTTGCTAGGACTTAGTCCTTCCCTTCCTCCTCTCCCAAGAAGACGGAGGTGTGTAGAAATATAGTGCGGTTTGGCTGGAAAAGTTAAATGCAATCTGTGATGAGTTTGCTTAATCCATTGTAGAATATAGGTAACTGGGGAAGAACATTAGTTGAAATGTCAATGAAAAGTGTCAGAAATGTTCACTATGGGCCATATGCTGTTCTCCCTACTGGTATCTTGCTCTCTCTACATACACTGAGCCCTAGCTAAATGGCTTATCTAGCCATTTAAGGTATTTAATTAATACCTCAGATATAGTACAAATCCTCATTGTTCTGCATACTGATAGAACAGAGCCGAGAAAGCAGACCTGTGTTATCAAAGCACGTTGTGAAGCTCTGAGAGGGGCCTTTCATCCTGACAAAAGGGCTGGAGCTGCTCTGAAGCTGCTCATGCACATAGTGGGAGCCTGCTGCCAGCACAGAGCAGGGAAAGAGGTTACAGTAAAGGGTCAGTGTGGAAAATGGCATGCCTATTCACCACAGGTGTGTGGCAACAGGATAGAAAATGAGAGCAAATCCACAAACTCTTTCTTTTCAAGGGTGCTGCAGTGGCATGTGCTGACATATTTGTTCATGCAGGTCGCAGCTGGCCCCTTGCTGTTCTTGGAAAGCAGCATTTGGGGAGGACAGTTTTCTCCATCAGGCATTTAGCCATTTGTATGTCTGAACTCAGGCTGAGCCCTGATGCCGTGCTGCTCAGGATGACTGCCCCAGGGAGGGCACTACTGGGCTCTGTGCATTAAGTTCTCCACTTGCTCCTAGACCGTCACCACATGGTCTTTGCTTCTCTTTCAGCTTGGATGGGCTAGAGTCTTTCATGTGTCCTAGGCACCAGAGCACCCACCAGAGCCATACTGCACAAGACCAAATACTCTTTCCTTCAAAGTCTGTACTGGTATTAAAACTTCATCCAGGTAAATCCCTAAACTCTTTCTATACAAAAATCTCGTTGCTTTTTTCCTCCTCCCTTGACTGCAGCCCTTGGCAGCAAAACCGTCTCGATTACTGGAGGAGCCCACTTCTGTCTGGAGCTTTTCTCCACATTTTGCCACCTTCCTTTGCCTTTCAAATAAGGGGTCATATTCTTCTTTGGTTTGAGCTGAAGCGACAACATTGAACAGTGTTGCACAGATATAGCCTCAAGAGTAAGCTGAGCTGCCTTCTTTATGGGCGGTGTTTTGTTTTTTACTTACTATCAGTCAGATGAGCAAGCTCAGAGGCATCTGGCTACAAAGTCATCAGGATGAGAAAACATGACTGTACTCAGGCTGGTAATGTTTTTTGGTTGGTTTTTGCTTTTTTTTTTTTTTTGAACTGCCCAACCCTGTGATGTTGGCAAGTGCTGATGCTGTTATGAAAGCTGTGAGATGACTCTTCTCATGGCCAAGATCATTCTTAGAGAGAGACCAAATGGGTTTCTAGTGAGAAGGGTTACAGAGCATGGGGTGCTTTTTCCACAGAAAGCTCTAGCAGCAGATGAATGCAGGGCAATGACAGAAGCTGCACTCCACCTTGTGCTGTGGTTCATTTTCTTCTGAGAAGGAGATGCTGTGGGATGGGAGTGAGTTTAGGCTCAGTGTATGTGAGAGGAACTGTGGAGCATCAGTTATCAAGATGGTAACTCCTGATTGCAGTGGGGCACATTCAGAATTTATCCAAATGTTGCAAACACCTGTTTTAGGCAGTCTGTGTATTCCAGGGAAACACAGCATGATCCTGGGAGCCTCATGCCCGTGCTCACTGGGGCTGCAAGGAGAAATGCCTGCTGCCCTGTCCTGGAGGCAGAAAGACCTGTGCCTGTCTTACCTAACATGGTACCTGAGATGAACATGCTTTTTTCAGACATTACCAGCAGGTTTCTGTCTCTTGGCATGCTCTCCATCTTCTTCCAAGTCAGTCTTGTTTTTTAAACTGCTAGGTACCTTGCAGGTATGTATTTTTGGGTATTATTGCTTCAGATGAGGTCAATTCTGTTGGATCAAGAGAAGATGAAGCCAGAGTCATCAGAAACAGCTGCTTGCTGTTTTTTAGCTTTTAGATTTCCAGGAATTTGCTGATGGGAGTGTTAGTCTGAGAAACTAATTCAGTTTCTCCTTCTCTCTCATTATTTGTATCTCTTGGAAACAATATATTTGAACAATGACCAACACTGTCAATACACAACATGCCTACTGTGTGGTGGAGAAGCTCCACAAGGGCTTCTTACAGGACAAGGCTAGGATGCTATGTCTGTGACTGCCAGCCACCTCATGGTCTTAATTTCACTGTGACAGTATTAGGGTTTGCCATAATTAGCTTCAGATCCCCCTTCTCCACCTGCCCTGAATTGGATAGTAACCCCATTTTCAAGTTTTGAGTATATGCTGAAGAACATGGAATACCGGAGCAGCTATTGGGCTTGTATCAAACTGCAGCCTTTACTATCTCTAGGCACTGCATGGCTTGTGGGAGCAAGGAGGAAAAGCGGACAGCAAGTTGCCTATCTGACTGGAATACCGGCAGCGCATCCTTGTTGGCACCTTACAAATGACGAGATGTCAAGGAAGAAGAAGCTGTGCTGTGCAATATATACCACTAGTCAGCAAAGACTGAGGCGAGGACTGCGAACTGCAAATGTTTCTAGTAAGCTGTCTGTGAATGATCTGCGGGCCAAGGATTCTTCATTAGAGGATGGCAGGAATGTTTCTGGAAAACAAACAACTGTGAGACTGTTGCAATCTGTTCACACCAAGACAAAAACAAAACAAAAAAGCGTGAAATAAATTATCTAGTGCCTACAGGGCTTTAACAAGGGCTGGACACAGAAATTCCAAACAAGGGCTAATATGCTGATGAAAACAAGAACTTTTGATGCACCCTCCACAAAGGTCTGGCTCTAATGGAGCCCCTGCTGTTTCATGGAAGCCAATAGCTGTTTATGAAGAGGGAGATGAGGGCCACCATGGTGAGAAGGGCAAAAGTGCTCCTTCACTTAGTGCACTTACTTACCTTACTGAGCAGTTACTAGCAAAGTTTGGTAAAGCAAAACAGCAGTGAAAGGGTATCCATGTCACTTGCAAGGATAATGTCATGACAGCTCTGTTTAAAAAACACTTAGAAGTTACTCACGATGATGGGATGGGCTCATTCTCGTGGAGAGTTTCAGTGCTAGCTGCTGTGGGGCCAAACTGGGCTTTCAGTTTTCTAGAGGTTCACTACATTCAAAGTGCTTTCATATCCTGTCCCTCATTCAAATGAAAAAGTCTGAAATGTCCCGGGAAATCATGTTCTGAAAAATAATGTCAGACTGAATGTAGTGAGCTATTGCAATAACACTTGGAATCTTTTTTACATTGCAATGTTAAACCTTTTGGATAATACAGAGAGGATCCCGAAGTGATGGGTTTTTCATAAGCAAAAAATGAGACTATTCCAAAATCAAAATGGAGCCTAGTGGCGTTATTGAAATGTATTGCGTCTTTCTCATGGTGAAAATTCATTGCTAGTGACTTTCATGTTTGACAGATTGGCATTTCTCTGAAGGAAAAACATTCCACTGGGAAATTCTAGTGCTAATATGGGTGTTGGTAGCAGGCTGCCTGTTCTTTTTACTCTTTTTATTTTTATTCTTGAAGAATTCCCACTGTAGTCTGAAGTTGGTGGATATTTCTTCTGAAAATAGGGCTCCAGAGAGAGATATTTTTCACACCAAATCCCCCCTCCCTCAAGCGGCAGTAGGATCTAGCTGTGCAGATTCATTATATACTGTTAAGCAGCTGCCACATTTCACTCCGGCAGCAGTTGTACTTCATTTACGAGCAAAATGATTCATATGTGAATATGGCAAAGTGCTGCAGCTCATGGTGAATTTGCACTAAGGGGCAGCTCATGGGTGAGGACTGGGTAAAAACAGATGTTGAAGTAGGACTTTGCTATTTGCCTGATAGTTTATACAGTCATAAAAGTTTGTGCTTCAGAAGGGCGGGTCCTGCCAGAAATATGAGTGCATAAACACAGAGCAAAGGAGATTGTCTATGAATAATATTATTCATAGCCTCCCTGCATCTTGTCTAAGAGAAGCAAATAAATGGTAACACTTGACCTATATACAAGATTATGAACTTGGAAATGAAATGGGTTGATAGCATTCTTCCATTATGCAAAAGCAGTGGGACACCAATCATTGCAGCAAATGTGAAGGTGATGGAGGGAAGATTCTGCCTTACACAAAACGTCATTGTGTTCACTGCACTGGAAGAATTCCCAGCCTGTTTCTTTTATTTACCATGGTGTAAATTAGGAGTATTTCTGCTAAAAAGAGTGTGATCTTCACAAGGGTAAAAGCAGCGGAAGTAAAAAATGAAGACATATGTCTGAAATGTCACAAAAGATAGCAGTCTTAATACTTCAGTGCATAAGCTCTGTGGGTGGAGTGAGGAGAGTTGCCTTTCTTAATGCCAAAGCTTCCACCAGCACTTGGGCAAAGTTATGCTGTTCTCTTCCCTGCCCCCCCCCACTTCCCCCAAGATGATACAAAAGGGACTGCTTGAGAGAGGCTGCTGGCTACACAGAACAGCAGTCTGCCCTCAGGAAAGCTGGGAGAAGATAAACACATTTCGTGTAAAATCTTTTTTAAAAGAAGCCCCAGTTTTGTGCATTTTTTGTGTATTTTCATTCCAGGGCAGAAAGGAATAAAGGTTCATTAAATCCCAAAATAGGTGAAATTCTGTGGTGCCAGCTGAGACCTTGCAAGCTGTGCTAACTTGATAGAAAACACGTGTTCAACAGCACTTCTTGGTGTTTGTCCTTTGGTGCCTGTGCCCGCTGGAGCAGAGGAAGGAACACAGCACCTGTTGTTCCTAAGTGTAAGGGCCCTCCTTTATTTGTGCTTTTAACAGCCCTGAGGTGGTAGCTGACAGCGGAGAAGCAGTTGTGAGTTTCCAGTGATCCCTCAGCATCTTTTGCTCATGAGTGGATTAAGCTGCACAGCTACCCTGAGGTGGATTAATGTCCCTGCTCTGCAAAAGCGAACCTCAAGTCAGGGTAGTGTTGCATCTGCCACAATCTCGCAGGGTGCCACTACCAGAAAACACCCCTGCTTTCCCAATGCACAGCCCTGAGCTTTTCACTCAAATGCCTCTTTTTTTTCTTGCAGGATTCCACAAACACTTAGGAGAGCGAATAATCCAAAGGCTCATTACTGTGCATAAATCCCTCTGCCTTCTGGGTTTCCTTCTTTGGAGCCACTGCGACAATGGACACATCAATACAGCCTTCTGCAGAAAAACTGACAATCTCAAAATGGTGTCATGCTGCAATAACTGAAATCTCCTGCCAGGTTGGTGATGATGCTTTCTAATCAACATTGCAATGAATATTTCTTAAATCATGTTAATCCACCATTTAACCAGAGATATCAGTTCCAGACAATGAATCACCATACCTGGAGGGAAATACACCTGCCGTTTCCCCAGAGAGGAGGCGATTAACAGCACGCGTGCTGTCAGATGAGCTAGTAGCACTGGCATTTATCACCCCAGAGCTCCTTTCCTGCAATGAAGGAAATCTTTGCTCCCTGCTTCTGGTGCAATCAGCTTTTATTTATGTAACGGTTGTAGAAAAAGGCTCTTAAAGGAAAACTGCGCCTGTTTTGCTCTCTGGGGCAGGTTTTGCTCTAATTTACATGGATTCGTTTCCTATTAGAGTTTGCTAAATGTTGAGTTCTCATGCAGAAATGAGAGCCCTAAAATGTGAGTAGGCAGGATGCAGTGCACAGCTTTTAAAGATCCAGTTCTGGAGACCCACAGAACTAAATTAAACATTGATGAAGAAGCTGAGCTGTCTGGAGCACATTTATGTTCTCATCTCCCCAGGCTCCTAGGGACCAGCTGTTATGGGAACTGCTAACATCCTACCTCAAAGAGACTGCAGTCTAAGTAGAAAGTCTTACTCTGAAGAAAATTTTGAGTCCAGGTGATTCTGTTACTTTGAGTAAGGAAAGAACTACACATTGGTAAGTTTCTCTGTTAATCCCCAAGGTAAACTTCATGAACAGTCACTGCAGAGTAACTTTCTTTTGATGAATAAGCTGTGGTAGCTTGAAAAAGAGAGAATGATTTATTGGGCAAAGTACCTAACCTACTGTGTACCTGCAGCCATAACCTGAGCTGGTTTTCCATTTGCTAGCTCAGGTATTGACAGCAGCGGTGCCTTAGCACAGTGCTTAAAGTGCACTAACCATGCAGGTCTTCAGGTGACCTTTGCGACCACTGTGGACTTACGTGCTGCCACTGCTGTGTCCCACTTGCATGCAGCCCAGCTGGCCTGAAGCCAGCCTGGATGCTGCCGCATGAGCTGCAGCTCCAGAAACAGTGAAGCATAGAGAGAGTTCTCTGGGAAGGGGCATCAAGAGGTCTTTGAGTCCCGCTGCAGCTCAAAGCAGGGTTGACTTCCAAGTTAGGTGATGTTGCTCGTGGCCTTATCCAGCTGAATGTCTCCAAGGGTGGAGATGCTCCAGTCTCTCCAGGCATCTGTTGCTGGGCTGAACCATCCTGAAGAATTTTTTTCTCTCCAACCATGTGTAATTTCCCTTGCTGCTGCTTGTGCCTGTTGGCCTCTCCCTGTCTGCTGTGCACCATTGGGAGGAGTCTGGCTCCATCTTCTCTGTAGCTGCCTTTTAATCAGTGGGAGACTGCAATTAGGTCTCTGTAGGTTTCTTCAGTTAGGCTCTCAGCCTCTTCTCTCACGTGTGTACTCCAGCCCCCTGACCATCCTGGTGGGTTTCTGCTGGACTTGCTGCACTTTCAGTGTCCCTCTTACACTGGACAGATCGAAACTGGACATAGTATTGCAGATACTTGTGAAAAGTGCTGCGCAAAGGGGGAGGACCCCCTGCATTGACACACTGGCTATGCTGCAGCTCACGTGGCCCAGGATGCTGTTGGTTTGCTTTATTGCAAGGGCACATTGTTGGCTCTTGTTCAGCTTGCCATCCATGAGGACACCAAGGGCCTTTTCTTCAAAAACATATTTACAGTCTGTAGGAATACACTTAGAATTGCTGCCAGGGAACGTGTCCCTGAGAATGTGCTGCACCCATTTCCTTGGATTTTGGGCCTCTTCAGGCTATCTCAGTTGGGCCTCCCAAATATGAAATAACCTTCTACTTGCCATACTTTTTTTAGATACTCTAATTTTTTGGCTTTGGGCTTTAGGATAACGGAGGCCAGTCCCCTAGGCCGCCTAAATATATGGATAACTCTTACTTCCTCAGGCAATCCTGGAGGAAATGAACTACCCAAGTGGTAAATGGGTGTGGAATTTAAGTAAGATCCCAGTGTAAATGCTAACGGGTATTGGCCTAAAAGTATCTGCTGCTTTTACTGCTGCAGAAAGAATGACACACAGCTCTGATAACTTGTCTCATGGTAAGTCCTGCCAGGCTGTGTCTGGATCCAGGATGATTGCTGCATTTCCTGGTGGTGCAAGGAGGAAAACAGATAATGTGAAAGTGTGGGAGGTGCAAACAAATCCTGTTTTCTTATAAGAATAACTGTGACTGAAGCCACAGTTAACCACAGGAAACTATCAACCGACACAGGTCAATAGACAATTCATTGTGGATGGCTAATAAGTCTCTCTCTCTCTGTCTCCCCCCACAGTATAGTATCTGTATGAAACTATTATGCCCGAGTCAGATTGCTTGGTTTTGGCCTTGGGCTTGACTTCAACTTGCTTACGTTTACTTAAGGCGTGGCAAAAGCTGCCCTATAAAGGAGAATGGGGATAGTGCCAGCCAGTCTGTCGCTCTGTTGGTGCTGGCTGGAGAGTTACACCAGAGGCATTGCAGGTAAAACATCACTTTGCTGTTTTACTTAGTACAAGATGAAGCAGGCGAAATACAAGTAATAGTGCTGGAAAAGCACCACAGACACATTGAGAGGGATTTGTCTTGGGGAGACAGAATAAATTAGAGTCCCCTTCCTTAATGTTACCTGGAGGGAAAGAAAAGATGAATTTGCTGTCCTTAGAAAGAGCCTTACAGTAAAACGGTAAGTTGTCAGAAGTAATTGGATCAGGTGGGAGTGGAGATCCTAAGAGGACAAGGATTCTATGGTTACTGCATGCTGTTGTTGTAAATGAGGTAGAAAAAAGGTATCTGGAACTGTCCTATGCTATGTATGCAAAATGAGGAGAAAATTGACTTAATAAATAGCCAGAAGGGAGTACTTCACAGACTGTTTGGAGCAGAAGTTCATGCAAGATGCCACTGGGAAAGTAATCTCCTGGAGGGTTGCCAAAGTGCCTGGCTTTGGTTTTGATTTTCTGAGGTACTCAAGGCTTTCACACCTTGTACGTACAAGGAGCTGTTGTCTGTCTGGGGTTTGGGACACCCAAGTTCAGGTCCCTGCTCTGCCTCTGCAGTTTGCTGTCACTGTGGGCAAGCACACTCTCATTTGCTTTTTCTCTGAATGCAAGGAGAGCTAATAAACTCATGCTTTCCTTCATTCAGTTCTGCAAGTGACTCTCTGAAGTTTTTACAATGCTCCGAATACATGAATGACAGGGTCTTAGAGGGAATGAACGCTTGCGTTACTGTAGCATATATTGAATATTAGGGGTGAGATGAAATCTACATTGATAGTTTGGAGTGTTTGAGAGGGAACAGGGGAAGAAGGGCTGCTGGCTTTTTGGCTTTTCTGGTATTCTTTGTAGTGTTTGAGAAAATTCAGCTGTTCTTCCTAAAGTACAGAAACCCAGCTGAGCCAACATGTAATGGAAATGTTTTGCGAAAATTGGTGGAGAGGAGAAGGTGGATAGTTCAGCTATGAAGTAGACACATGTTTCTAATTGCCTATTTCCACTTTTACTCAGTGAAAAATATCAGAAGTCATTGAAGGAAATTATGTCTGTAGTCTGACATAAATCTTTATGCAAAATGTAATTAGCTGTCAGTAGCATTTGCCACCATTGAGTACCTGATTATAATAGTTGCTTGACATCTTTTGTGAATGAGTGCTGGAAGGAGACGAGAGACACCCTTTGCTGCTGGCTTTTAAGCTGTTTAATGCAGAAAATGGTGGGTGCTTGGGGTTCCCAGGGTAGTTTCTGCGAGGGCCACAGTCTGAGTGTGATATCCTCAGACTCCCCTTTCCTTCCCATCCCTTCCAACTGTCACACCTGATCTCTTTTTCTCCTTCTCTCTGTAGCTTTTCCACTGCTCCCCTCCCTCACCCTTTGTCATTTGACCCTCCCTCTGAGACAGACAGCAAGGAGGAGGATCTCTCTCTGCTGAGAAGGAAGAGCAGTAGATGCAAAGTTGGGCATGATTCCTTCCTCCATTTCAGATAAGTGTTGGAGGAGATCCCAGGACTAAGTAAATGTACATTTAACCCATTCTGAATAATAATTTCCTTCCTTAATTGAGAGTCAGTCTCTTGTTTTTCTCCAGTGTTTCACAATATGTCTGAACCAGCTTTTGTGAGTGTTTGAAATCCTTCCCTCTCTCCCCACGTCTTCTGGCAGGGAGCAGTCCAAGGGCAATCCCTCTGAGACTCACGGCGTTATTACTTTGTCCCGTTAAAGTCTTTCTGCCTCAGAGTTCAATAACAGTAAGAAGCTCCCCAGCAGGCAGGCAATATTCTGCTTTAAAAGCTGTTGTGATCTTTGCTGTTGCTGATGCACCCGTGATAGCCAACCTGTGGCCTGGGCTCAGCATGTTGGCTCCGAAAGAGGTGGCTGGCAGAGCGTGCTGCTGCGGACAGGACAGTGCTAGCCAGGTGCGGGTGACCCCATGGGCTGCCTGCGCAGAAGCACGGGTGGATGTAGAGCTCATGTATCTGTGTGTGTCTGCCCCCAGACACAATGCTAATGAAGTTATTCCTGCAAGGGAAAAGTAGTTAAGTGTATTATTTTCTTCAGTCTGGTTGCTAATTTATTCCGGATATGTTAAACAACGTAATTAAACACACACACACATGCTAAAAACTCTTGTTCGCTGTCAGAAGAGAGGGAACGCGTGTCAGACCCAGCCTTCAAGCTCTGTTAGTTTTAATTTGAGTTTTGGAATTAGTAATCTGTTTTGCTGGAACACTGTTGCAAGAAATAGATCTTAGCATGCATGGGGCCTGGGCACAGTTTCAAATGAGTATTTGTTAAGAAGAAGCCATTCCCTTGTCGTGTTATGGTACATTACATGAGATTTATTTCTATTGTATTAAAAAATGCAAGCCCAAGGGGAATGTTCTCTGTTCTTGTTGGCCGAGGGTGATTTCTGAATTCCATCTGATTTTTTTGTGGGGCTTTTAATTAAAACAGGGAGATGCAAAACTCCTTATTTTTCTAGGCTTTTCTTACGATGCCAGGAGGCCAAGTGACTTGAAGCACCAAGAAAGGTGATGACACTAAGTCAAAAGAGTGTGTGTGTGTGGGGGGGGGGGGGCGGCTGTCACAACTTCAGTGTGGCTGGTCTGTATTTTTCACATGTGTGAATAATTCACAATAAAAATCTGAGGCTTTACTCTTACTGAAGCCATCTGCTCTCTTTGTACCATACCAGGAACATATCAGATCTACAGATAAGTTTGGTAGGAAAAGAGCCCTTTCATCTACTAAAAAAAAAAAAAAAAGCAATGGCATCTCGTGGCTTGAAACTGAAAGTAAGTGACTTCAGACTAGAAATTAGCACAGCGAAGTTAATTAACTAGAGAAGTGGCTTCCCCAGGGCATGTAGGTGATTTTCCAGTGCTAATTTATGAGAAGGTACATGTTAAGTGAAAGACGGGAGCTAGGGGCAGGAATCGCTGGATCAAGCGCAGTGGCATCTGTCATGCAAGAGGCCAGAGGAGGTGATCACAGTGATCCTTCTTGACCTTAAAAGTCTGCTAACACAGGGCTTCACCAGGGGCTTCTCTTTTTATGAGGAGAGGGACAAAAGGGGAATTTTAGCTCAGGACAGTTTAAGTTTTGTTTTTGTGAGGGCAAGTGCAAATGAAGGGTGAAAGCTGGTGTGGAACTCAAGTTATGTTTTGACCCAGCAACATGTAATTTTGCATGACAAAAGGTGCTGGAGGAACCAGGAGGCAAGGCAGGCCGGACAGCCTTCCTGCTACTTCTGTGAACTCTGAACTCCACAACAGAGCTTTTTAGCTGAAGGAGGATCCACAGGAGATGGTGCACACGCATGCGTCTCTCTGTACATCCACGCGGCTCTGGGGAGTGCACCTGAAAGCCCCTACTCTGGTTAGACAGAACAAATTGTTCTTTTAAAGCTCTGGTGCCACTGCCTGTCCAAACATGCACGTTTTCCACCTTCCTGTGCCCTTCTCCTACTCCTGTCCCAAAAGCCCTCCCACCCCACAATCCAGCATCTCCATGGACAATGCACTGCCTCCCTTTGGAACAAAAGTAGATCTTTGATGGCAAGAGTCCTGCTGTGCTCTTTGGTGACTGTAAAGAGGACAGAGTCCACAACGGGAGATTTTGCCTCCTGCATCCTTCCCTAGCTGTGCCAGATGTATTAGCAGGTCTGTCCATTCTAGGGTTTCACTGCATCTGTGAAATGTTCACTTTTCCTAAGTGAATTGCCCCTTTCCTTTAGACATGTTAACAAAGAGGGGTTCGAACATGCTCCAGTCTGGAATAGCTACAGATGCCACACAATGACTGCCCAGTTTAAATATGAATCTACAATTCTGATCTGTTTAAACACTAGCCTCCAAATGAACTACTGAGTCCGAAAACCCCAGACCTTGGTGCACACTTAATGTGAGCAAGTAGTGCAGGTGGGATCCAGGTCTTGAGATTGCAGCTTGGTCCCATCGCAGCACTGTAGCTTTAGGGAGTCTGGTGGAGTGTCTGCATAAGCTGGTAGGAAGCCACCCCCTAATCTGTCTGGGGCCTTTGGAGCAGATGCCAAGGAAAGGCAAGTCTCTGCCTTCTTTAGGTCTCACAGGGAGTGACTGTCAAGCACTCACCTGTGGAAATGAAATAAATAACTCAAAAAATGCCCTGGGCACAGGTGTGATCCATGGCCAGAAGGGTTCTGGGTACCTCTGAGCAGCCTCCCTGCTCACACCACCTCCCTCCTCCCCCGTGTCTGCAGCTCCTACTCCATCCCCTACGCTCGCTTATGTTGCAGATGTACCTCCATGCTAACACAGCGGCTCGCTAACAGCTTTGCTCCCTGTCCTCAGGGAAGACTCAAAATTGAATTTGTAGCAGTGACAGCACTGGTTTAAGATAAACCAGTTGGGATTTGACGACTACTCTTTCCCCAGGCATTTCCAGCTAATAAGGATTTTGTCACTGTGACTGCCCTCAGCTTTGCAAGCTGCTGCTCCACAAGTCCCTTGGGACGGAGGGAGGTGTTTGCTTTCCCACACACTCCTAAGGCACCACTTCGGATTGGGGAACTAATGGCAGTCCATGTTTCTCCTTCACAGGAAAGGGGCATGATGCTCGCCCCCGGCTCAGCTCTGACATCGGAGCAGGGCTGGCAAACAACAGGGGCAGTGGGAAGCCTCCAGAACCCGAAGAAATTTAATAACCAGGACTTCAGCCGCCTGCGAGCCTTGTGTCTGAGCCAAGGACTGCTTTTTGAGGATGCCACCTTCCCCGCTCACGTCAGCTCCATTGGTCCCAACCTCTTCCCAGAGGATGAGCTGCAGCAAATACAGTGGAAGAGGCCAACTGTGAGTTATGCCAGCCGGGGTGTTTCATAGCCCTGCTGCTGAGTGGGAGTGCTGATGGCCAGGGGCTAAAGGCCTTCACCTTGAGAAGGAGATCTGTGCTGCGCAGGGAAGTAGACCCCAAGGGGAACACTGGGAGCGCAACACTGCAAGGAGGGATCCTTGCTGTGGGGTGTGCGGAGGGAAGATAACCTCTATAACTTTAATGATTTCATTGGGTACATTTTTGTAGGAAGTTTGTTTCCACCTGTGAACTAGTGTTCCCACTTTGATCTGCTTCTAGAGGACCTTGTGCAAACCTGAAAAGCTGTCAAATTCGATTAAAGATCTCTCATTTCTGTAATCCAAGCCACTGACTCAGCAATACCTATTTTAAAGTAATTGGGACAAGGCATGAGATGAAGTACATTTGTCTGCTCATTCCCAGTTGCAGTTTAATAGGCAATTGTCATCAACTGGCATATGGATGTTTAAATTGGGAGGTGGAATCACATATTCAGCTCTTTTATCCTAGGACCTAATTCAGGGAATTTTTCCATGGTCAGACTGCGCTGTATAGCACTGCCGTGTACCATTTGCTGCTGGTGCAGCTACTGGATTAGCCACGCACTGCCCTTTTGCTGGGTTTTTCTGAGTGCACCACTAGTGCCTGGGGCCTTTGGCTTCCCTGGGCTGGAGCAAACCAGTTCATCTCCCTGCAGGCAAACCCCCGGGCTGCAGAGACAGTAACTGTGAGACTGTAGAGACAGGACAAGACAACTGGAAAAGATTTATTTGGACAGCAGATGCAAGTAGGGCAATGAGGGTATGCTGGAGTTTGGCAGTGCAGTGGCCTTGGCATAGCAGCAGCAGAGGCTGCTGCTAGCATGGACATTGAAAGCCACGGCTCACAGAAGGGAAGCAGGCTAGCCCAGGGAGTCTGCATAGCTGCTAAATGTGGATGCCTGAATGGAAAGGCGGGAAGCCCCAGCCATGGTGTAAAAGGAATGTGATGTGGTGAAGTATCAGATGGAGCAGAAGCTGCAGCCTGGACACCAACAGGGCTGTGGCTGCAGTGTTGTGGTGATAGGAATGGGGCCTGAAGCTTGAACTTCTCACTACCCGCTGCTGCAGCAGGGCCTGAAAGTGTCAGAGAAATTGTATGTGCAGAGGTACAGGCACTTCCAATCTGTGTCGATGCTTTATTACGTGGCTTGGTAGGTGTGGAATTGCTGGGTGCAGATGTCTGGGTGTCCTCGGTGGAGCTGCTACGAAGGGATCATTCTCCTCTGCAGAAGCAGCTCCTACTGCTGGCTGAACATTTGGGCTTCTCCTCAGGCAGCCCTTCTTCAAATTCGGGTCCAGTGAGAATGCAGCTGGTGCTGTGTTTTTTACACCAGCACTTTGCTTACAGCTTTGTAGCGTGTGGGGATAAACTCTCTTGAAATGGGGGTAATAGTAGGAGACTAAAAAATTCAAAGGAGAGGAGTTAGTTGCCACCATTTCCAGACTGAGAAAGACAAAGATACGATAACTAAGCATTAGACTCACAACAGTCAAACATGGATATTAGAGAGGACTCTCAGGGGCATTTTAAAAATGAATAAACTGGAATAAAATGCTATGATACAGTTCTGTTAAGTACTAACCACCCTGGTGTTTTTGCTGTTTGGGAGCAGCAGAGAAGCGTAGGATTTCAAAAGCGTACAAACTGACTTAGAAACCCAAATACCACTAATTTTGAGGCACCGTAGTGTGGGATGAACATCTATCCTACTTGAATATCCTGAGAGTTATTTCATGTGCAAAGGGACTGATGTACCTTGCCAAAACCAGAACCTGCTGCTGCTAGAGCTTGAAGTTTGTCAAATGAGGCAGGTGTTGGAGAATTCCCTTGCATTTTGCTGAACCCATGAAGATTAAGCTGAAGAATGAAAGCTTTTGTGGAATCAGTTTCAAAAATTTGCAGAGGTCCTCTCCTTCCCAGCACTTCCCTTTTGAAGATTTTTTTTTTTTTTGGCAATCACTACACAGTTTCCAGCATCACCCCACCAAATTGACTGAAACCAATCGCATCCAACAATTTTCCAGAGTTTTTTCAGGAAGGAGCAGGATGAAAAGTCATTGGCTTTGCCAGAGCTCTCCTGTGAAAAATTAAACCATACGCTCATGGCCCAGGGTTCACGACGTGAACATTGAAAAGCCTCTTCTTCCGTTATAGAAGTTAAGGCAGCATCACCAGCTGCTCTTCTGTGATGTACTCAGGGGGCAAAAGTTGAGACTCCTGACTCAACTGGCTTATCTGGAACAGAAACACAGGATGTCAGTGCTGAAGAAGGCTCCATTTTAATTTATTTATTTTCTTGGTTTGACCAAAATTTCCACCTGTAGCCGTTTCCCGACCAGCCAGGCTTCGTCCTGCTAGACAAGATGCAAGATGAAGGGCAATGGCACCAACTGCCTGGGGAGCCCAACCAGAAGTCCTCAAGCATCACCACAACACCCATGCTGTGTCATGGTGACATCAAAGTGTGGCCTTCATCTCCTGGCAGAATGAAGCACGGGCAGAAGAAGTTGCTAAATAGCAGTGGTTGCTTTTCAATTATAGAGCTGCGGATGTTTTGAGCCAAGGGTCAGGAAGTCAATAAAACTGTATTTGCATTTCCTAAGTCCTGAAAGGCCAGCGCTGCATCCAGTTGCCTCTGGGAGTTGGTCCCCAGGGAGGAAGAGGGAAGGCTGCAGTGTTAGAAGTAGCAATGCCCCAAAACCTGAAGTTTTTCAGTTGGGCACCTTTCACCCATGCAGAAATGTTCATAACCTCTTTGTTCTTAGGTCATTGCAATGCTAACTGTAAGGATACATGATCCCAGGTGTTTAAGCTACCTAAACTACTTGGCAAAGAGATACCTATAATTTCCCCAAGGGAGACTGTTTCTTACCTGAATACATCTCCCAGAGTGCGTGTAGTTGCATCCTGCCAACAGAGCATGGCCAATTTAATCTATGTCTATATTTTTCTCAGCCTCCACCATTAGCTCCCCTTGACATTAAAAAAAATTGGCTGGAAATGTACCTGTGACAAAACTGGCTTCTTGGTTCTAATAATCTCTTACCCTCTATTTTCTGAGTCACACAGTATCTGGTTATTTAAGTGGTAGATAGCAATTATAACTGCTGTCATTGTTCCAGATCCAATTGAGCAGCTGAGCAACATGCTGCTTCTATTTTACCTTCAAGAGAATTGCCAATGATGTTTGGAGTTTGGAGTCTTCATATCTGGGGGTAATGTATAAAGTAGAGAGAAAACAGCTTGATTTTCAGACAGCAGTAGTCAGTGGTGACAGTCAGAAACAACTTAACTTTGACTTGTAAAGTGAGCTGGTTTAATATGGGAGTCCCTGAGGGGGGAGGTGGATCAGGAGCACCAAGACAACATTTGAAATGTCACTTTTCCTAACTCTGCAGTAGTTGCAGTTTCCCATCAGATGGGAACTGCTCCAGGCTGTGTTTTCATCCCCAGGCCCTCAGTCTACGTCCATTGAAATATGTGCAATTTGTAACAGAGATTTTGCATGTGGTACTTGAAGCATTACTTAGAGGTGGGGTTGGAGGTGTTAGGTACAGCAGGAGCTCTGCAATTAACTGGTCTTTTGGTTCACCCAGCGTTTGGAGAAATGGAAAAGAGTTCTATTTTAGACTGAACAAAGTATTTTCTAAGCTGGGCTTTTCTAAAGATCATTCAAAGGGAAATTCTCCTTCAAGAGTTATGTAAGATTTTTAAAAACTGAGATGCTCCTTTAAAAAATGTTCAGAACACATTCTTTCATTGTTTGGTGCTTTTCCTTCATACAAGCAATTGAGTGGAACAGAGGAAGTCACAAAATGATTTGCTGTTGCTGAATACACGTTTCTAACCAATTAATATTTTAGCTAAAGATTTCACTCTGTTCTGATCATAATGCGTAATACTATACAGATGCAAAACCAAACTGATTTAGGATGATCCAGACTATGTGAATTGTGGTGGTGCTGAATTCTGAGTGCTTTATTTTTGCTAACATTGGTTATGTTTTCAAACATGGTATGTGTGAGGGGAGAGAGATTACCACGTATGCAGCACTGCCTTAGCCCTGAACTGGGGATAGCCCAACATGGTGCTTGATAGGGTGCCCGTTATAAACTTGGTTAAGGATAGTCCCTGATCTTCAGTGCTTATGCTTTATAAGGCTAAAATGGGCAGAGGGTGAAGCTGCTGAAGGTTTTTCTAGAGTCTTCAAGGTCACAGACTACTGCTCCTGCAGCTGCTCACCCTTCATCTCTTGGGGACCCTGTGGCTACCTTATGGGGTGAGGGATTGCTGAGCAAGAGCTGGTGTAGGAGGGTCCATCCCCTGTTTAACATAGGCTGTGACTTGTGTGGGGGGCAACCAGAAGAGAGGGAAAAGCTGCAAGGTGGCCAATGGAGGTTTGAGGGTCAGCATGAGAGAAATCCCTGAGTGCCTCTGATGTGACTTGTAGGAGGGTACCTGGTGAAAGGACTGTCTGAAACAGCCAACATGGGTTTCCTCTGCATCATCGCAGTCTGTTCGTAGCATCAGGGCATGGACTCCTTGAGTATTTGTCTCATGTGTCTGGTGTCAGGGGAAGGGAAGAGCAGAGTCTAAAAGAAGCTCTTGGATAGAAGCCACAGAAAGAGGCTGCTTTAGTGTGAACTTGAGCAAGGGATATGCCTTGTTCCCTTAGCAGAGACTCAGGGAACCGTGCTATTGCACTTAGCATCTAAAAAGCATTGGGGAAAACGATACACTTTGAGTCAATGCTTGTTTGCTGGAAAAAGTGATTCATCATTTGATTCAGTAATTTTGCAAAAGGGCTTGCTCACATTTCTTCCTCTGTCCCTTCCCAAAGCAAATGTCACCTTCTTTCAGCAACAGAGTGCCTATCATGATTCTACACTGGTTTTGGTGACTGGTATTTGTTTATTGGCATTTTATTTAATTCCCAGAGATTTCCAGGAAGTAACATCAACGTTAAGGAATTCTGAACCCAGGAACTGGCTAAACCAAAACGGGCCCTTTTAAAAAAATAATTTTGAAGTTAGGATCTTTCCAGACAGATAAGCTGAGCTGGAGTTCCTACTGCATCAGCCTTGGCCTGTCTGTAGCTGGAGGGGAGAAAAAGATTTTATTCAGGCAAGAAATCGGACAACAGTTTGAAGTGAACCTAAAAACTTAATTCTAATATCACAGGGAACAAATGAAGAAAAACTTATCCCCCAAAAAAAGAAAGATTTTTTTTGTCGGGGTTGTCATGAGCTGCTTTAATGAGGCAAGTTATGAGAAATATGCGGTGGTGAGGGATAGTGCTGTCCTGTGCTACCTGCAGGTCTGTCACCATGGGGCTGTTGTCTGGCATGAGCCAAAGGCTCCCGCCAGCTGTTCGTGGTGGAGTTCACAGCTTCAGTATATCCCAGAGGCCACAAGGCCCTTGGATCCTGTTCAGTATTTCTCCTGGATGAAAATCAAAATCAATTCACCTTATTTTTGAGTGTGCATGTGCAATCAGTGTAATTGAATGGGAGCAGCATTTCCAGGCTGCTGTTGTCTCGGCCCTCGCCTACTCAGCTGATTGCATCTGACCTCGACTTCAGAGTTCATATCTTTGGGCTGAGGAAGCTGCAGTGCGTCACCATTTATTACATCTGTCTTTCTGCACAGGTTTTAGATGAGGAGGGTTTATTTGCATAGTATCTCCAGGCTCTGTTGCTTTTGGAAAGGGCCGGTTGTGGTGGGGAATGCGCACATCGCAGGGTGAGGGGAAAGCAGTACTCCTACGATGTTCCGTTGACTCACTCGCTTCCCTGTTTCTCAGGCTGGGGAGTCAGCTAGCAGGGTTATACGGCTGTGGTGGCCACAGGGGAGTAGTTGATAACACCGTGCCACTTTGAAAACTTTAGCTTGTACTGAATGGTCTGAGTGGGAGGTTTCAAGACCTCCAAGGAAACTGTCTCGCAAAGGCTCAGGGTAGACAGGGCTGCCTCCCTTGTTTACATCCTTTATATTTACCTCCTTTGTTTGCACTTGTCACTGTTTTTTGGCACAGAGCCACACAAAGCAAACAGGTTGCAGGTAAAATCTGAGCTGTTTTCTGTTTCTGCTGGCTGTTGGGTAGCAGTCCGTCCTCCAGCATGACTGTACTTGCAGGCTCCCCACCTGTGCAGAGTCTGAGGCCTTCATTCCTCCACTGTGAGAGGGAAAGCTGGAGCAGAGGAGGGGTTTTTTTAAGCAACTGAGGCATTTGTGTTGAAAACAGGCAATTAGGAATTGAGCTATTCTGCTGTAAAGCAGGGAATTGAGTTCTGGTGGTGCAAGCAAATCCCTTGAGATTAGCCTGGTTTTTCTGTCTAAGAGAATGTCAAAGAACAGCAGAATATGAGTTTAAAAAAAAAAGATTGGACAGATTCAGGGAAACAGCTTCCTGATTCCCATGAGGTGTAATAAAACTGTGGATAGAGCCTTCAGCCTGGGAAGTCCTTTAGCCCCCAAGTGATGGAGATTGGGTTGATGTATGTGGGAGGAGCGTTAGTTTTGTCTTGCTCGGTTACCCTGCTCCCTCTCCAAGCTGTCAGAGTAAGTTATTGCAACAGGCAGACCATTGGTGTGACCCAGCACAGCTCATCCTTTGTTCTGCCCTACCTCGTTACTCCAACTGGCTTATTTCTGTGTTAGCTATTCTGTGGAGGTTTCCTGTGGTTATGGGATGTATGACAGTGATGTGCCTGACCCCTCCTCAGCACACTGCTAGGCAATGCCCTCAGCCCAGGGAACTGCAATACCACGTTTGCTTCTTAATCCAGAGCAACGCTATTACAGGCACAGCAGTGATGCTGAATTAAGATTTGTCCAGCTGAGAACAGAGTTTCGCTTTCAATCAACACCAGCCTTTTTATTTTTCTTAAATGGTGTGTGTTGAACAGGGAGCGCTGTGGCTCACGGTGTGCCAGGAAAGTGAAGCTGGAGCAGGAGGGAGCAACGCAAGTACAGCCAAAGGGAAAGATGCGGTGCTGTGGCAGGAGCAGAAGCGGGGCTGGGATTTTACTGTAGGGTTAAGGTGAACTGACTGGGAGGCGGCTCTGCAGTCATCTCCTGCCTCTTAACCCTCAGTGGCCTTGTGCCTGCATTCAGGATCATGCTGGGTCAGCAGGGAAATCTGTGGAAAAGTGGCCACGGCCAGACCACTGTACTGAGCAGCAGCCTGCAGTCAGACTGGCTTACACTGCCCGTGAAATCCCACCTTGGGCTTCCAATTTTCCACAAAAATGTCTGACTGAGTTCTTTACATATGTCTGCATATGGCTACATCTGTACTACTCACCCTCAGCTTCTTCTGGGGGCTTGCTCTTCCATAAAAATGCTGAGCTATTAGAAAAAGAAATTTAGAGACAAATGCATGTACAGGACGCTCTCCTTCCACCTCTCAAATTAATTTTCCTTCTTTCCCTTTGGATAAGCAGTACTTCTGTGGCAAGACCCTTCCCTAGAGGATGAACTGGTTTGAACTTGAACTTCTCTTCTATTTTGAATATGCAATGAAGTCTTCAGTGAGCCAGGGAAAGTGAGTGATGATAGCTTTGTCCTGGGGGGATGAGTTCAGGCAGAGCACTTGACTTGCAGCCCATATGGTTGCCTTCACTGCTGGACTCGTAGATGCTCCGAGAGAGACCACGTGCCTCCTTAAGCTCCCTCTTCTTTCCCCCTCCAGCTAAAACTGAAAAGTCGTGAGGAAAATGCCACAAAGCCTCATCATAATTTCTCAGTGAAACAGGGCACTGCTTCTGGACAGACTTATAGTTAAATCTGTAGTTTCTCTATTTGTCATGCAATTTAAGCACTAGCAAATAGTGAGGCTTACACATTTTGTGTAGCAGTAACTATGTGCATAGCTGTGTTTTGCAATAATAAATGGTAGCTTCTGGTGTTTCATGACTGCTGTGTTCTTGCCTTTGAAGGAAGAGGAGCTGATTGGAGACTTCCTTTCCTCCCTTTCCTTCCGGTTGAGAAAGCCCAGATTTCCAAAGCACTTCACCCATCACAATTACGTTGCCTCTCAGGTCTTTCAGAAACCCCCTGCGCTTAGTTCAGGCTCCACACAGCATCTGTCAAGGGAACAGCCATTCTACCACTGTCTTCAGGGGTCACACTCTTCCAGAGCTCTTCTGAGTACCTGGTCTTGCAATTCCCCACCACTTGCCCCTCCTGCCTTTGCTTCAGCTTCTGTTTGTCCCCTGCCCTTCCTTGGCTCACACCCAACACTGCTCAAAGAACCTGTGCTCTGTGCACTGCATCCTTCTGAAGCATGCCCATGCTGCCTCTTTTCCTCAAGCCCACAGAGAGGTGGCTACACGCAGAAGCACAAACCTCTTGTTAACAACCTGCCCTGCCATTTCTGACTGCAGTGCACCCAGCAAGGAGGGCTGCTGCCGTTCCAGCCAGCGGCACTGGTGTCAGCTCAGTGGGAATTCACCTTGCATTTGCCACATGGTTTCTGCAGAGGGACAGTTGCTGAGCAGCCCCTTTTCTGTGGCTAGTCACACGCTCTGTGTTGCTTTCCAGTTATTGCCCCCTAGGTCCGTGGGGAGTAGACTCCACTGGAAGCAGAGCTTGGTGTGTTGTGGGTGAGGATTACAGTGAGAGTGTTTGACTTCAGCTTTTGTTCTCTCTGGTAGCCACAAGATCGTCTGTATGCAGTCAAGGCATGTTGGCTGGGACTGACTTCAGATCATGTCTTTTCTGGTTTTAGACAAAATTACTGGTTTCTCTCAGCAAGGAACCTGCTTAATGACTCACCTCATCCCTGCTTGCTTACTGGGGAGTTGAACGTCTTGGTGGGCAACAGGGTATCTGCTGAGGCATCTAATGGGCTGACTTTTCAGCCGGTTTCTGTAACAGGCTAGCAGGATCCACAGTGCACCTAAGAGCTTTATCATCCCAGCACAGAGCAGAGCATGAGCCCTTTCCTTGGGAATCCCATAAGAGATGCAGCTGCCTTCCCATTAGTTTCAGGTTCGTGTTTCTATATGGTGGTTACCCCCATGACAGCTATGCACTGTGGCACATCCATCAGAGCCCAGCCACGCTGCCTGGGGCAACGAAGACTTCAACAGCCTCAGAAATGATGGGGGAACAAAAATACCCATTCCTTGATGCTGTTGGTTTTCTGGGATGACTATTGGCAAGTCAGGCATACACAAGGGCACAGGCCAAGTTCAGAGCCTTGTCATGCAAGTTACTCTTTCCTGCTTGTGGGAGGTTTTGAATTCACCCAGGTGAGGGAGGCAAACTGCTGTCAGGGAAGTAGAGGCAGGGAGAAGATAAAGCTGGAACAGATGTAGAGGGGAAGGGAGAAGGGCTGAGAGCTGCTGCTTCCCTGTATGGTGACCAACTGCTGCTGCTGCCGACCACCACTTCTTAGGCCTGCTGCCGTGCTATGGGTAAATCTCTTATTGCAAATCCCAGAAGTCCTGGGATAGGTGTGGACGGCTGCTTTCTCTGGTGTTAGCCGTGCTGTGGGAGCATGATCTGTCCACCAGCCTGGAGCAGCAATGTTGCGTTGCATCTTGTCCTGACAGGGAAACTTCTTAGAGGGGTTTGATCACCGTGAAGCCATTTCAGAAAACTGACAGCATTTGCTAATGCTGAGCTCACGCAACCATGTGAGTCACGAGTCACGTTGTGCACTGGTCTCATTTTTGTGCAGCATGTCAAATCAATTGGGGAGAAGAAATGCCGGGGCCTGCTTAAGGAAGAGCTGCTGTATTCTTTTTCTTACTCAGATGTTTTTTCTCCCTTTCATCTCTTCATTTTCTTATGTGCGCTGTGACTTTCCTGTTTAAGGCTGATTGTTCTTTCAAAACAGAGCCTTACCCAGTTGGGGGGTGCCAAGGGTTACTCACAGGGGATGCTCGGGTCATTCCTACCTTAGCACTCAGATATCCCAGACCAGTAGCAGATGCAGGTGGGAGAAAGGTTCGCATTTCTGTATGCAAGGCCCAGTTCTGAAGTGTTTCCCCTTCACTGCCCAAGCAAGACTCTCAAGGAATGCAAGGAAAATTATCCCCAAATTAAAAATAAGCCAGCCAGGCCTGTGGGATTTTACAGCCAGAGATTAAGCCCTCTTTCTGTAGCTTCCTCACCAGAAGTGATGAAAAGCAGCCCAGGCTGATCTGTATTAGTGCTGCATGGAAACACGAAAGGCTTAGAGAGTAAAACATTCCCAGACCCAGTGCTGAGGTGAAGTACAGACCCTGCTCCACTTTGCTTGGAAGCCACTGCGTCTCTGCCCTACTGTCCCCCAGGAAACGGCATGATTTTGCAGGCAGACTCAGAGCCCTCTCTGAAGGGTGTTGGCAGCATTAGAGAAACCCAAATGAAAACTCAGTGAGCACCCAGCCACAAGTTCCCATCCCTAGGAATAGCTGAGCAGACTAAAGGAGGGATGCCTGAGTATCTCCTCTTGTTTTGTTGGTGGCAGGCAACAAAACATCAGGGCTCAAGAGAAATAGTTTTCAGCTGTGGAAAAGGTAGGCAAGCAAAGGTCTTCAAGGGGCAGGAACACACTGCTGGCAAAGGCTGGGTACCCACACTGCTCTTTGCATTTTCTTTCTTCCAGGAACTTCAGAGAAATCCTTATTTGATCATGGATGGAGTTAGCAGATTTGATATCATACAAGGAAAAATACGTAAGGTCATATTCCTGTTTTGGAAAAGATCGGCACAAAGCAATAATCTGTGATTGCTTTGCTACGTTCTGAGTGCTTGGTGGGAAGACGTGGACCATGGTAGCTGCAATAAACAATTAGCACAGGTTGATCCAGACTCACGCAAGTTCATACACAACTTAATGCAGACATTTAACAGGATTCCCAAATGCAGCAGGTCTAATCCCTGTTACTTATATACAGCACCTGCCCTCTATGTATATAAGGACAAACATAGAAAGGGAGGTCCAACTGAGATCAGGCAGATGCTTCAAGTACAAGGGTCAAGCACAGTTCTGGGGTAAGTAGGCACAGCCCCAACATGTGTAAGACAATTTTATTTTCATCCTGTTTCCCTCTGGTGACTCTCAGTGTTTTATTTTCTATGGATATTTGTGTCCATCTTCTCTGATACTTACCCAGACATGTGTCAGCACCCTGTATCGGTTCCACCTTTTTCTCCTGGCCCATAACCATGTTTGTCTATACGGGAGCTCCCATATATAAAGAAATGTCTTCCCGTTTCTCACCCCACTGAGAGGTTTGAAGATTTCCTAAACAATGTTCTGGACTGCAAGTCTCAACATGACCACAAAAGACAGGAGGAGCATAAAAGTAGAAAAGGATGGCTGGGCGGCATCAGGGTTCCCAGGGCGCATTGCTGATGAATGCTGGGTAGTGTTTCAGCATTTTAGGGGAGAGAAGGGAGACAGAAGAATGTTGGTTTCTTTTAACAAGCTGGTTCTTAGATGTCTTAGACGTTGAAGTCCACTCTCCTAAAGAGTTAGTTATGTCCACAACAGTGAGTAACTGACTGAATGCCCTGGGTTCTTCCCTCCCTTGAGGTTCCTGCTGGATGCTGGCTGCCCTGGGCTCCCTGACACTGCATAAGAAATTTTTGGAAAATGTTTTACCAAAGGACCAAGGATTCCGGGACGATTATGCTGGGATTTTTCATTTCCGGGTATGTATTCTCTGCTGTATTGGTACTGCTCAGGCTTGGCTGGTTGGATTATATAGGGGTGCAAACTGCAGTCCCAGATCTCGACATCCTTGAACGCTTTGGTTCTTCAGTGCTGACTCCCAGTTTAGAATTTTGCAGAAAATCCCAAATTTTCTAATGGTTCCTTGTGCTCCAGGTGGTGCAATCACACTTCAGGGAATTTGAAGCCCTTTTCTAAAAGGTATGACTCCAGAGGTACAGATACCAGCTGTTCACATGGATTTGTGTACGTATATGTTGTAGATGGCATTCTGGTGTCTGCTTTGATTTGGACAGTTTGTTATGGCCTTCAGCACACCTGTGTTCTTTATCCATTTGGACTCATTTTCTGTTTCCCCATATACTTCACCTCGCCCTTTTAGCTTGTGGAAATGGCTTGACATTACAAATCCTTGGAGACAGATCAGAGGAACAGGCTTTTGGTATTTTGAAGAGAGATTTGGTTTGGAGAGAGGAGCAAGGCTTTTTAGTAAATCTGACTTTCTACCTACTCTTGAAATTCTCTGAATCTCCCAGGGGGGTGACTGGGATAGTAACTGGCAGGCCCTGCTTACTTGTATCTGAGTCGACCAAATATCTTGTGGGATTAGAAACTCTTGCAGTACCATTAAGCTCCAGAAGCTAAACTGGATGTAGAGAGAATCAGTATATACTCGGCCATTCATCATCCCCCTTTTTTTCACATATCTGTTTTTTTATAGGCAGTTCAGTACCAAGCAAAGAGCTCTGGCAGTGAGACTTCTTTGACTTCCTGGAGCTCTCGTGAAGAAGCACCAGAAGGATTATCTTGTGGACAGTCTAAATTTTGCTCTGTTCCTTTGCTCCTCGGAATACCAGATGTTTCTGTCTTGGCCCATTTCCAGCGTGCAGAGGTGCACTGTATGAGATAAACCAGCTGAAGGGACACCAGTCCGTTTAAAACACATTAAAAGGATGCAAGCTAGATTGTCTTTCATGAGAGATTTGAAAAGATTAGTTAGGAGCAATCTTTAAATCTTAAGCAGTACAAATACCTTACAGTATTTGAAAATGTTTTCCCTGTCATCTCATCTGCAAATCAATGCAACTGTTTCTGGCTTTCCTTGAGCAATAAACCCCTGAGAAAGCTACTCTGAATGGAAATGCTTCTTGGCAATGCCTTTCAATTATTCCATCAAAGATATTTTACTGCCATCCACAGGCTAAGCCACCAGTCCTCAGTTCAGTGAAGAATCGCAAACAAGGCATATCATATGCTAATATAAAAATTTTAGCTTATAACTTTTTTTCACCTTTTTGGATCTGGAGCACATTGCCTCTCAGGAATACAAAGGGCTGTTCCAGTCTTCCTACACAACGCTGGCTGTTCAGCTGCAAGAGTTAAGGGTGTTAAGCACTTCATCAGCTGTAGTTAAGATGGGTGACGTTTTTATCTAGGGAATAATTACAGTGACATTATTTTACCAGGAATTAAGTTAGTCCCATGTTTGTATAGGAATCACTTTCTCTACCACAGAAACTCTGATGCCTGTGAGGCATCACATGTTGTGACAGTGAGCAGCAGCAGCTCAGCCTGGAAAAAAACCCAGAAATATTCTGCAGGGACTACAGGGGATTATGGCACAGTGCATCAACTCAAAACAGGGGGGATCTGCCCTGAGTGTTAATGTCCCTGCTCTCAGGAGGAAACTGGTGAAAACTTTAAAGGCCATAAGTGGTCAAGACCTCAGTTTCAGGACACATCCAAAAGGTGCCTTTTAACACCATGCAAAAGAGAGTGGTTGAAAGGCATGGGATTTTCACCTTGCTCACTTCCAGAACTGGATTTCTCTAAGATCCCTGTCAAGGGAGGGAAAAAAGGAAGCAAAATAACCACACAGCATTCCCCCTCCGACCAGCAGCACCCTAGGTGTGCTGTTGTCATCTTGCAACTGTCCATTCCTTTTTCCTCCTCTTCTAAGCCCGGGAAAATAAAGTCCTGATTTAAAAGGCTCACCACAAATGTGGAAGTGAAGAACTTCCCTCTTTGCAGCCTGCCTAAATAAGGATTCTTTGTTTCATTTACTGTCACGTTCCCAGCTGCAGTACTTTAAATCCTGAGGGTATAAAGAAATTTCATCAAGCCAGACTCTCAAGCCAAAAAGGGAAGGCATTGGCCCTCTCTGAAGGCATATGGGAGAGCATGGCTTCTCCTGTACCACTCTTGCACTCCCAGAGCATCCTAGGACTTCCCATGAGGTTTCTTATTCCCATTGTGGCTTTTCCTGTCCTTGTGAGCTCAAATGAGGCCATGATCTGAAAGTCTGCAGCAGTCAGGACAAAGCAGCTCTCTTTATCCAGCTGAAGAAAAATACAATGCTGCGTTCAGAAGGCCTTCAAGCTTGAGCTCCCTACCAAAGATGGCCAAGGAACTTGGCTTTTGGAAAAACGTCACTCAGTATGTTTGGACTGCATTAATCCCCACAGCCAGTTCCATATTGTTCTCCTGTTTACCTGTTGTGTTTGCACATGAAGCACCATGGGGAGGTGTGGCTGGGTGTCACACTTTCTTCATACAGACCTGCTGCCAGGTGTTGACTGGTGACAGCTCCTTTCGGACTGTCCTTTTGCCGGTCTCTCTTTTGGGCAGAGGACTGCCAGTGGCAGGCTTTTCCTCCAACCCCATCCCGCCAAAATCAAGCAGAAGGCTCAAACCACTGCTGGAGCTCAGTTTGGAGAGTCCAACCCTGACACCTCCTGCTGCCACTAATGTAGGAAGTGAGAGGCTGGGGTGAGGCAGAATGTAAGTAGGATCAAACCTGCTTTCGGCTTAGCAGACTGTAAGCTGCTTTGCTGCTGGGCAGATCTGGTCTTGTGCTTTTCTAACAGAACAGCTCATTTTGTGGTTTTCATTGACCAAAGCTGTTGAAATAAGATCATGCTAGACTAAATCTATTGCTGGCATATTTCCACTGGAGTCCTTAGCGTTACTGCAAATAAGAGCTTGGCCTCTTATGATTGCAAATCATGCTAAGCTACATTAATCTGCTAATGACTCTGGAAATGGCTCCTTTAGTTCATCCCCACAGATCTCTTTCCCCATCTTCTCCCTTGAAAGGTTTCATCAGCTGGATCAGCTGGAGAAACACCTGCTCTGTCCACATGCTGGAGAGACTGCCTGTGTCCTCCTCATCTATCAAGGAGATAGATAACACCTCAAAATAGTCTCAAGTCACTACACTGTCCCTGTCCATGACAGCACGTCAGAGTCTTAATTGAAACACAGAGGAAAGAAAATCTAGAGACTGGATGTTGACAGAGGCTGTCTGGCCGAGAGCTGTGCTGCAGAGGAAAACCCAAGTGCAGCTGAGGAGTGAGGCTCACTGAACCATCTGTGTGATTGTTCTTTATCATCTTGAATCCTTGCTATCACCCAACAGTATTAGCATATTTCCCATGTTGAATCTTTCCTCCCACTGACTGCAGGACTATTTATATTCCCAAATGACTTCCCCTGCCACTGGGAAATCCAGCCACTTCGTAGCTTGTTTAACAATGTGGACCATTAGCCTGAAGCGGTTCAGGAGAGAACTTGCACATATCCATGCTTTAGATTAATTCCTGTGCTATTTCAGGAGGCTGTTGCTTGGCATGAATATTAGCTCTTAAAAGAGGCTCATTCTTTTTTCTCTCTTCTGTTTTTTTTCTTTTTTTTATTTCCAGTTCTGGCAATATGGAGACTGGGTGGATGTAGTGATAGATGACCAGCTGCCATTCCTAAATGGGAATTACCTGTCTGTATGTCCTCGAACATCAAATGAATTCTGGCCATCCTTGCTGGAAAAAGCATACGCCAAGTAAATATACCCGGTCTATTCTTCCATCCAGTGCTGAATACTTTCTACAAGTGGGTTCATCCCTTTATGCAAAGCACACGGGGAGGAATTCAGGCTAACAGCTGTGTATGTTGTGCTGCACTTATGTAAGGAACTGTGGCTGCATGCAAACACAGGGCCAATATAACCTGGAGATGCTGGTCTCGGGCTGAAGACCTAAATGTGCCCTGTCCAACTCTGGGATGTTAATGCCTGAGAAGTAAAACGAACAGGGCAATGGCTGGTGACACAAAAGGGGCTGGGCATCCCCTTACTTTAAGCAAACTTCTTTGCTTCTGTTTTCCTTTCCATATTTTCCTGTTTAAAGCTGCAGACTCTAAGGAGGGATTACATCTGTTTACAGTCACTAATCAGAGATCATGCAGGTATTTGGAGCAGGCGATAAGAGGAAGCATGACTGAAGAACATGCCCAGGCAAAACACATGCACTCCTGTGAGTCTCTGGTCAGCTCTCACTTCACACAGAGAGCTCTGACTCTCAGCTGAGGTCCCCAGAGTACTGCAGGGTTAATAATGATTAATAAAGAGAGAATAATTTTTTAAAAATCCTCTGAGGAGTGAAAGGATCAGAATGCAGTCCCTTAGCATCTGTAACACTGCCCATTATTAAATGTGCTGAAGAGAAATTCCTGTGCTAGGGGTAGCATGAAGGTCTGGAACTTGATCCACATCAAGCTGGTGTAACACTTGCAATGCAGTAAAGAGGAGCTGAAGAAGAGAGCTAATTATTTTGGCAGATTTGGTCAGGAATAAGCAAATATTAAAGCAGCATCTGAGCGACTCAGGAATAGGATGCACTTTGCCCTGAGATATCTCAGAAAAGTTGACTCAGTATTCAGTATCAATTTGCTGCATAAGATTTTAATTACAAAGCAAACCAAACCTCTATTAAATTAAAGTTGCAAGTGATGCTGTTTATGAGATTTCCATTTGAGAAGTTTTTCTCCAGTGCCCATGACAAATTCTTTTCATCAGTGTAGGACAAGGACAACCCTTCAAAATACAATTAGCCACAGACTTCATTTGATTACATTCATTAAATACAGTGTGTATGGTGGGGTTTAACAGCATGCTCTACCTGCTCTAAGTACGGCATGTTCCAGCTTATTTGCTGTCTCAATAAAAAGCACACAATAAAAACAACAAGGACAGTGTTGGCAATATTAAATTATTATCCTATTATTGCAGTCTAGCAGACTGAATTGGGAACAGTGCTGAAAACTTGTTTCTGTCTTGCCTTGGAAGCATGGGCAAATACTTTCACCTCTCTGTCCTACTTCTCATTTGCAAAAGGGATACTGGCCATTTTTGTGAAGAGTCATGACGAAGTATGATGTAGAAACTAACAGTTCAGCTCCATTTGAACTGAAACATCCATTTGAACTAGTCACCCTTGGCTCCCTTCCTGTTCAGAAGGAAACTGGATACTTCAAGGTGCGATGCAGCTCATCTCCCTAAAACGTCTGCATTGGCATGAGATGCACCTTATTGTTTTCCACTGTCTGTAAATGACTCTAGATGGCTGCCTCAGATGGGAGTGAACACATAGGAAAAGGTCTTTTGCCTCATTCATTCCACAGGGCACGTGTTGTGTCTGGCCATGTATTTCAATCAAGTTTCCTTTCATTACCTGGCCCAAATGTCTCCGCACCCCAGGCTCACCGCCTCAATGCGCATGTCTATTTTGGAAACCATCACTGTACATTGTTTATTAAAACACAGTGTAAGGACTAATTAACTTTCCCCCCACCAGGTTACGGGGCTCCTACCAGAACTTGCATGGAGGTTACCTTTCTGATGCTTTAGTAGACCTCACAGGTGGAGTCCAAGTGCAGTTTTCATTGAAGGATCCCCCTCCTGATCTGGAGGAGATACTGAAAGCAGCTTACAAATCACACTCTCTGATGGGGTGTAGCACCTCAGGCCAGGTGAGTCACAGGGCCAGGAACACACCTTTCTTGGTTTACCATGTTTGCATAAAGGTTACTCTTTTGAGTGAAAAAGGAGGTCCATAATCACTCCGTGTAATAGTTACAGCTTATGGATGCCTGGAGAGATCTTGGCAGCAGGAAGTAGATAAGGTTATGCAGTAAATAATGTAAAGGCTTTTGGGTAGATGTAGATGGATTGGTCTGTCAGAGAGGGGTCTGTGGCTTCTCTCCTGGCTAATTCCACTGTGACAGTGGTATCCTCTTGCAGCAGGGCTGATTTTGGCCTCATATAGCTTTGTGATCGATTCTAGCAAGGCCAAAATGCACCTCGCTTCTGCAAGCAGATGCTATTATCACATTGTGATTTGCAGGCTACTGATATTAATACTGGGAAGTTGCAAAAGGGTTTGTGATGCTCAGCAAGTGTCTTGCTAAAAAGCTGCCAAGGCTTCCCTTACAGCATGTAAGGGAAGACTGCAAAGTGCGTGGCATTGCTCCTGTAGCGCCTGGTTCATCAAGACGTAAAGCTCAGCTTTTGCAAACAAGCCAAGGACTAGCCCCTCAGCTCAGGTGGCTGACACTGGGCTGTGGGTGGCAGGGAAATTCTGGGGCTCTAATCCTCCCAGTGACCAGTCCAGGTCATTCTGCAGTTGCAGAAGCTCTGGACCATTGAAGAACTTGCAAATATGTGAAGACCTGTAGTTTTGTTAAATTTACTGGGCTACTTATGGCTGCAGTGGGAACAACAGTCACATTCCTCTGGAGCCACTGTATCTGAGATACTGCTGTAGTCAAAACCAAGTCTCTTTTTCTGCCATACCAAATGATAGTTCTGCGAGTTGATGGCCATACCTTTGCCATGTGGCAGAGAGCTAAAAGCTGTGCTTTCTGCCTTCTGCAGCTGAGGAGGAACACTGAGCTGAGGAATGGGATTGTACAGGGTCATGCCTACACTGTCACAGGAGCTGTGAAGGTAAGATCAAGAACTTGTTCCTGCCTGGTGATTTCGTACTGGTGATCAACTACAGGGCAGTCACACTGCTGTTCCATTCAGAGTAATTTTAATTAGCTTCATGCTTAGGAGGGATTGTTGAAAACACATAGTTCAAATTCCAAGAGATGGAAGGATTCTGGCACAATGGGAAGAGGGAGGATATCTGAATCCTATCATTTTTTCTAGTGGAAAAATGCAACTTGAATTGACTTTGTTTAGGGACACTTCAACAGCAAATATAGCATTTCTGGGGATTTTCATTCCATGCTGACTCTTAAAAAATACACTTTTCTGTTTCAAATAGGAATAGAAGCACTGGCTGAAATTCTGGGATTTGTCACATGATGCAAATCTACATTTGTTCAGCTCAATCACAAGCTGCCAAAAATCACTGTGTGAAAAGTAAATAAGTCAGTGGTTCAAGAACAGCATTTCTCCATCTTTTAAAGCTGTTCTACTCATGCAGAACTTCTCCTGGCTAGATAGTAATATTGCTGATCTGAAAACAGGACCAATTTATCACACAGATCAAAAGAAATGAAGGATTTTTTACAACCTGAAGTCAGAACGTGGCTTACCCCAGTACGCTGTAGTGCACACAGGGAGTGTTAACAGTAAGCAAGGCCAAGAAGGAAGCCAAACAATGGCTATGCTATCAAGCAGGACAGCTACAACACATTTTAATCTAGGAACTTAAAGTACTTTGGAAAGGGGACATTGTTTTCCCTAGGCTATTTTCTCCCTTCTCCCCCTCTCTTTAATGGTTTCCCGTATGAGCCTGGCTTTTGTTTATAGCCCCTTGTGCCATGGCGTGTTTGATGCCATCATCATAGTCAGTGTGCTGCTTCTCAGAGGATGCTTGCTTGTAGCCAAGAGGCTCCGAAATGGAAGGACAGGGGTTGCCAGGCTCCAGAGAAGGTCCCAGCTGGCTCTTCCCAAGACAGGAGTGGAAGGATCCCAAATCCTGTTGGAGAGGAAGCAGGCTCTTCCAGCTTCCTGCTGCTCATGATGTGTACAGAGAAGAGAAACAGTCTTTGCCCCACCTTACAGGAGTGCCAAGGCATCCAGGGGGGTATCCTGTGGGGAAATGAAATGAGGCTGGCTGGGGGCTGGGCCTTTGCCTGGGAAGAGACTGCCATGGCATTTGTTTCCAACACTGCCTGTGTGCATGAGGAGAGCCAGAAACAAAAAGGTTTGCTTCTCCTTTCCACTTCCACCATTTCATCATCACTGGTGAAAGTGAGTTCCTTCTGGCTTAAAGCAGTGACAGCAAGAGGAGAAAAGCACCAAAACTCCAGCTGTTGGAAACCACAATACTGTAGATCTAGAGACACAGATTCTGTTTATCGTCATCTCTCTGTGCTGACTGTTGACATTCACTCCAGGCAGTCTGGTGGCCCAGTTCCTCAAAGTCTCTGCCTTTGCTGACTCACAGCAGCAGATGTGCAGGATTAGGCACTGGACTTTCCCAGGGCTGTTGAAGTCATGCAGGTGGCAGGAATGCTGCTGCTTCCCTCTGTGTCGGCTATTCACTGTCCTCAGAAAAGCAAAATGGGTGCAGTTTTCTCCCACACATCATTCCTTTATAATGTAGCAAAAGGCACTGATTTTTAGCTGCAGTCAAGTGAGATCAGAAGTTAAACCAGACCTCCAAGGTATAGAAAATACCCATTTTATTACCCATCTCTTCACTGAATATCACAATCATGAAAAGCTGTGACTGAGTTTATTTTTCTTTCCTCTTTACAGATACCCTACAAGAATGGCTGGAAACATATTATCAGGATCTGGAATCCATGGGGCCATGGGGAGTGGAAGGGGCCCTGGAGTGATGAGTATGGTCTTAAAGCTTTAATCTCATAAGGAGAATCACTCTTTTATGGACTTATTGTAAAGGACCTCTGCCTTGCACCCATTATAATGAAGCAGACTTTTCTAAATCACTTCATTATAAGCGTTATTTCCATCTGCAAAGCAACTGCCCACAGAAATCCAATCCAGGGAAAACTAATGTAGCATTGGTTTTACATGTGCTCCTCACTAGGCCTAGCTCAGGTATCCCTCTTTGTCTATGTGTACATTTTTCCCAGTGGGTGATTCCAGATAACTCATGGACGAAAGAGTTGTTATTACCTGGAGTAAGCTCTGGCCATGCCCCTAGACACTGGCTGGCTGCTTCTATTGAATTCTCCTGCAGCAATTGTGCATCCACGTTCCTGCTCCTTCTTCCCCTCCCATGAGTCTGAATCTGGGAAGAGGATGGTTAGCAGAGGCCATGAGAGTAGGGCAGTATTTTTATGCAGTATTGACCACAGAGAGACAAAAAGGGTCCGTGGTTATTGCAAAGGCAAAGTGCTGCTGGATGGCTTGAACTGATCTTTTGGATCCCGCATGCAGCTTTGGAGATGCAAGGACCACTTTGCTGCTGTGTGCATAAGCTAACTTCTCTTTCCTCAGGAAAGGAATGATACAGAGGAAGACTGCAACAGTGTTTTGTAAATAAATAGATGTTAGTTTTCCTGGTGGAATTGCATCAGTATTTTCCTGACTTAGAGGGATGTTCAGGTGTTACTCTTATGTGATATAATAGCATCCTACCTCTCCCTGTTGATAGGAACACTTACAATTTCTCTGCTGAGAAAAGTCAGGCTAGCATGTTTTGTCTGGATGGGTTGGCGGGTGGTGCAGACATGTTTAAGGCTGGGATAATAGCTATCTGCTCAGACAGCACCCTCCCATTTTTTGGAAGGGTGAACAATAATCGTAACTGTAATTGAAATGTCAGTAGAGCGCATTCACAGGTAAGCTGCATAAATCAATAAATTATTGATTCATGCTCTGTTTATTTGTCTTACACTCTGGAGAAAGCACAATTATCACTTAATTATAAACATGCTGCTTGGAGACAACACATTTGACTGGCTAATGTGCCCTCTACACGTCAATGTAATATCAGCACTTCAGAGTGCTATGCCTTGGTACCTCACTAACCTCTCCAGCATGAGGACAGGTGACCAGGGCTTGGAGGGCAGAGGCAGGATTCCCCATCCCAGGGTGGGCAACTCAGGCACAGCAAAGGTGCAGAGCTCTGTTTGCTGGCCTTGGCTATGAAGGTGTCAAGCACAGTCCTGTTCCCAATGTGCAGTTTGCTCACCCCTCCTGATCCCTCATGACTTGATGGGCTGGTTAGAGGAATGGGCTGGCCAGAGAGATGGAAGATTGTGCCTCACATCTGCTTGTTGATTTGTTCCTGTTTGCAGCTCTCCTGAGTGGGACCACGTTGAGCCTAGATTCAGAGAAGCCCTCCTCAGAAATAAGGATGATGGAGAATTCTGGTATTTCCCTATCAATTCTTCTGTCTACCAGGTTTTCTGTTCACGTTCATTATGAAAAAAAGAGTAATTTAGGCAGTTCTTTGCTCTTAGGGATGGCTCAAGGCACCCTGTGTTAGCTCTGTGCAAACAGCAAACTGGAGGCTGTCCTGACCCCATGGTTTCAGAGGAAACAAGACCTGGAGAAATGGAGCTGGCCAAGATTAAGTAACAAGCTGGTGAAAAAAATGGAAAGTGAGAATAGTAAAATTCCAGCTCCCTGAGACCTAGTCATTTTGTCACACTGCTCTTCCCCATAAAGCTTGAACGTTGGACTGGCTGGTGCTCGGAGGGGACAGGTGGCTGAGCAGGTCATAGAGCTTGTGCACTTGACTGCTCTGCAGGTTCTTGTGGTTTTTCACTGCCTCTGATTACTCTCAGATCCAGTTTAGCCATGTGCGAGCCATCCTTTGGAAAAGTTATTATTCAGAAAGTGCACATTTGCTCTGTGGGGCTCTGAGGAAAGCAGGGGAACAGCAGGCTGCTCTGAGATGGACACTGCAGGCTTGAGCAAAGCATGAGTGCGGGGCAGGACACTGCGGAGGGACAAAGCAAGGTGCAGTGGCAGAGATGTGCTGGAGATAGCAGGGCTCCACTTAGGTACTACTGAACATGCCCTGTAATTTCCCTGGGGCTTTAGGTGCTGTTAGGGCAGCCCAAATGCATTGAAAGCTGACCTCTTCTGCAAGGTATCAGCCAGCTCAGCTACAGCCTGCAGTAGTCTCTGTAATCCCCTTTTAAAGACAAGAGGGGTGAACGTGAGTACCTGACTGGTGTCTCAAACTGAAAGGTGAGATTTTCTCCTTCTCTGCAGGATGTCCTGCAAAAACTTCAAGGAGCAGTTTTCCTGGCTGTGTATATGTAATAGCACCCCAACGTTTCTGGACTTTGGAGATCAGCACCGCACAACGTGGTCCGTGGACAGGCACATCAACCTGCGGAGCCCAGTCCCTGCCACAGGCAGGAACAAGTATTCCCCAGGTAATAAACACTCACTGCAGTCACCCAGTCCTCTCCTCCTCTCCACTGGTGCTTACAGTGAAACAATCACTCTGAGCACCAAATTGCAGAAATACTGATTGCCAGTTGTTAATGCCTGCCCTTTCCCATTATAGCACCTATCAGCTAAAGAGGCAGAAACAAAGCAGCAGCACTGGCTGCTGAGTTAAAACAGGGGACTTGTGATTCAGAAACCCTAAACTCTTTAAATCAAAATGTGCTTGTCTATCTTCTTTCAGCCAGTTGCAGTATGTGTTACTGGGGACCTCATCAGAAAGTCTGGTCTGGCAAATATGTGGCTGGTTTTACAGAGCGAGAAATACTCTGAAATTAAATGGATATGACATGAAAGAATTGTGCTACAAAGCTCTATTTTCGAAGGTAGAAAGGCCTTTGAGCAGATAAGACCATTGGTTTTACTGCCTGTGCAAAGGCTCTTCTGGCATTGCGAGCTCTGATTATTAGTAGTATTTTTTACCTTACCTCACCTTACCTCGCCTTACCTTACCTTTCTACAGCTGCATCACTATTTGGGCTCTGTGTTTTTAATCTAAGATGGTAGCATGCGGTCAATGAAGGAGCTGCTTTTTTCTGCAACGCTGATCCCTGACTTTGCAGCAAACAGGTTTCGGCTTACAGATTTCAGCCTCCTCCTCATATGAGCCTCCTCCTTGATCACCATGTCCCAAGGGGTGATAATAAAGCAATACCTGTGCCGCTGCACACCACGGGCACGAGACTGTGAGGGAGGTGCAGGGGCTGAACTGAGAGCGTGTGGGCAGAGCCATTTTCCTTGGAGCTGTGTTTTGCCACCGGCCCTCTAGTAGAGTTTCTGTCCAGACGCAATCTTGGGCTAAATTGCAACTTTTGAGGCCACCCAACACAGCTACATGGCTTAAAGTCTAGACTGATTTAAGCAGATGCTACAATCTCAATCCTTTTTCCCCAGTTTGGGCATTTTTCTGCTTTCTTATCCGGGATGCTTCCTGTTAACCTAAGCCTTGGCCAAGAAGCAGCCTTTTCCCGCTGGTGCTCAACACTCTGTCTTGTCCATCACAAACACTAACAGGAAGGAAGGGGAGGATAGCTTTGGACCATTTTGTCTTTTTCTTTTATGTGTTTATGATCTCCAAGCCACAGTCCTTTTCAGCTCAGCCACTGGGTCAAGCGGATGATTGAGAATCGCTGCTTTTCTGCCTCAGGGAAAGTGTGCCATGTAGGTGAAGCAGAGGTAGCAGGGTTGAGAAATCTCCATGGCTTTTATGACTTTGCCAGAGATTTCTAGAATGATTAATGGACAATTAGTGTAACTCCAGATGCCTCAATTCCTACTGGCAATGTAGAGACTACAGTGCTCTGTTGTATTGAAAGCACCTTGGAGCAGTAACTACCTATTCCTCTGGGTCCATATAAGCAAGATCTTACACAATAGTCTACTACTGGGACATCTGTGTGGCTACTATCTATTAACACTTTCTCAGCAGGTGCAGTTTCAACGAACCCTCGGTGTTTCTTCAAAGTGCCAGACTATGACCCAAAAACCTATAATGTAGTCATTTCACTCATGCAAAAACATTCTGAGGATATGCAGGATGCAAAAAACCTGAAGATTGGCTTTTTGATCACCCTGGTAAGCACAATCAGGTATCATGTAGGCACTGCTGTTTTCTGTGTGGCTTATAATACCTGTACGTGGAAAGACTGAATTGCCTTTTGGGCTGTAAAAGGAGAGCAGCCAGTATTTGAAGTGAACTTCTCGATGCCTTCTATCTTAGAACATCACAGGAAAAGTAGAATTAGGCAGGCTTAGTTTCCTTTATTCATGTCTTAAGAGAGGAAAGGTTGAACTTTCAGTTCTGTAGCATCCCCAAACAGCCCTGGGAAACCCAGGGGGTCCATAGGTTACGAGAGGTGCCAGGGCAATATCCTCTGTGCCCAGCAGTACTGGTGACATGCCTTGCTGGCCCAGCGCCAAGGCATGACAGCCAGCACTAACCACAGCACTTGAGCAGTACTCCAGGTCTAGTAGGGAACAGACTGGACTCTTGTTCCCCAAAATGGGCCTGTCTTACTCATCTCCCCTTTTCTATCACAGAAATGCCATATAAAATCCATTTGCAAAATATATGGAAGGCTCTGCTCGAGGCCAGCGCAGAGACATTTCAGTCAGATACCTGGGACCTCCATCACAATTTTCCTGCAGGTTTTTTTTTTTTTGCTTGGTTTTTTGGTTTTTGTTTTTTTTTTTTGGTGACTGTCCAGGGAGGTGCCATTTCAAAGGCAGTTATTATCACGGCATTACCAGGCTTACTGAAAGCACAATTCCTAGTGCGGATGGATGCTAGCCTTTTCCAAAGTGTTTTTGTTGTAGGCTGAGGAGGGTAGGGGAGGGGGTTGTTCTTAACCTGAGGAACAAAAGGAAGCAGAGATTGGTATGACCCTAACTTCACATTCTCCTGATGACTGGAGAGGCTTGCTCTAGTCCCAGACTTTTAATAATTTATGCCATAAGTCTAACAGCTCCTCATAAAGGAAGAGCATGGCTTTGTAGCTCATAAAAAACAGTGTCTGAGAAATAAAAGACATAATAAAAAGCGCATCCCTCCAGCAAGTGGAACGCACTATGCCTATGCAAGAAGATCCTCTGCCTGGTGCAGGTATCAGCCCTGCAGGGCTCCATGGGGCCACCTGTGCCACTTGCTACTCCTGGTAAATGGGGAACTTGCTGCTTCCAGCGTCCTCATCAGCTGTCCCCAACAGTCACCAGACATGGAGGTCCCTGCATGCTCTTGCATGATGCATGCCCACCTTGATTAGTTACCCATTTTGACAGAAAGGACCCTCACTGGGGGGTGATGGCATAGGTCTTGGGTCCCTTCAAAAGAGGTGGTTTAATCAGGCAGTAGACTAGAGGACAGATTTGTTCTATTCTTGCTTTATATTTAAAATTTCTTTCTTCCCCTCCAGTTGATGCTCAGGTGTCTTCATTTAGTTTTTCTCTCTCTTGGTGTATTCTCAAGGATGGGTTAAATTCAATCAGCCATGGCCTCTGTGGGCTGTCAATCCATGGCTCACCTCAGGCTCAGTTTGGGCTTCTGATCCCAGATGATCTCCTATGCAGGAGCTGAAGGGCAAGGCCAGAACAGGCTGTTACTAGGGGCACCAGATTACTGTGGAGCACCTGATCAAGGAGGGAAAGGGGACTGTCATGCTGCTCTGTCACGCCACAGCTTTTAGTAATGTAATGTTATTGGTACAAATCCACACAGCAGATTATACAGAAAATATTTCCCCATGGACACAACCTAAGTATTTTAACATGAGAGCTGGTCTACCAGCTGCTCACAGCCAGCCTAGCGTCCTGCCCTGGCAGCAGCAAAAGCCAAGTCCAGGAGCTAAAACCAGGGTAGGTGTACAGTGCTACTCCCTTGGTTTATTTCCCAGCATCCAGCCTCAGTGCTTGAGGACAATCAGAGGTGGCATTTTTGCATAAAAGTTTAACAAGGGGTTTTTGTTGTGCAAGGAGAGTGCAATTGCTAAGATTCATGTGGCCTCACTCTTCCTCCCTCAACTGCTTTCACTGCCGTTATTCATTAGCAGCATCATTCATTGTTCAGTACCTTTTGAGATGCATCAAATTGTTGCTGTGAAGTAAAAAGGGTATTATCCCTTGGCAGGATGAGAGGAGAATGCAGTGCAGGCGAGGATGCAAACCAGAATGGACATATCTGATAGCTCTAGGAAGCCTTTGATTAAATATAAACGTGGAGCACTAATACATGGCTGTGAGGGAAGTTTAATGTTGTGTGATAGAGCTGAGCAATGTATAGAGGCTGATTCTTATCTCACACTGGTTTTGACTCCATTGAGATATTAATCTGCTTCTGCTTTTTACCAGAAGGAATATGGAATGAGACCCAAAAGTAAAAAAAGGATTACATCGTTTATTTCTTTGCAGCACTGCCCATTTCTATCTGCTCAAGATCTGACCCATAATACTTGGCAGTCTACATACCTCCCAGCTGTCTGTAACAGTAGTCATCTTTTTTTTTTCTCCCAAAATAGCAGTTTTATGTTATTTTCTCCTAAAGGCATGGCTCATAAATAACTCTGCCACGCTGTATAACCATTCTAAATGGAATTTATACACGCTGATGTATTTTGGGGAATATGTTTAGTAAGGGTTTTTTATTATGCTATCTTTACATGTCATCATAGTAATAGCTGTTGCATTATATTTGTTTCATCTCAGCAAAAATACTGGAATAACAGAAGAAAGATCAGAATGTTCTATTTTCTTGTGACACTTGCTGGAAGGTTTGGGTTGTGATTCTTGAAGCATTGTCATCTGGATGAGACGCTTAGTGAGCTCTCTGACCACTCTGAGTCAAGCTAGATCTCAGGGAAGTTTTAGTAAGAGTATTCATCCTTGATTCCTTCACGAACTTCAGTCTGCTTAATGTTAATTGAAGTTCTCTTCAAATCCACTTACGTACGTTTTGCCTTCTGTTTCTTTCAGTTCTTCCACCCTTGTGCATTTTTAATGTGTCCTTGAACAAGGTCTGTCACCTGGATGGGCTTTTCATGCCACTGGGGAGGTTAAGCCATGTTAGATGCAGTGTATATTTAGAGAGCTGTGGGAATGTAAGGCTGCTGTGGGTGCACTTGCTGATTTACTTTGGTTCCTGATGTGGAGGGGAGCTAGCCAGCTATATTTTTCTTTCAGGGGAACTCCAAAGTTCTGCAACAAAATTTTTCTCTCACTCGAGATGTGACAAACTACTTTATCTTGAGCCCAGGAACCTATGCTGTTGTTCCTGCTACAACAGACAACCAAGAATTTGAATTTCTTTTACGGATTTTCACGAAGAATGAAGACTACAATGAGTAAGATGATAAGTACTCTTTATAGGCCCCAGACTTACAGTGTCCCAGGAATTAGCAATTTAATGTCAAGATAACTAATGTGGCAATTTGATTTTAACGTACTATAGAAGCGTGTTGGGAAGACACAGCCAAGTGTTAAGCACCATGTTGAGGAGGATCAGACATATAGTCAGATGCATAGGGATGGCCACTGCAGAACAGGGCAATAGCTCATCTGCAGCCACCAAGCTTTGGTACAAAGAGCCACACAAGTGAGCAATAATTGTGAGATATGCCCTGCCAGATTGTGGGGAAATCTCTCTTTAGTGAAAGGAGGACTGAGAGCTTTTTTCCTTAACAGCTGTTATGTAGTTTCTTATGTTGTGCTGGCTGGACGCCAGATGGATCAGGTCCCATTCTGCTCAGAGTGGGATTTAGAAAAGCAAAGAGCAGTGAATGGCCTTGATCCTTTCACCCAGCCATCTCATAGACAGGCTGGTAGGGCTCCCGGTGGGTATGAGTGGGGCCTTGAAGATAAGTTTGATGGAAAAATGGTATCTTAATTCATGCAAAGGCAGCTATTATCACATTTTCATATAAATATCTGGGTGTGCTTTATGTAAAGAGCAAGGCTCAGCATTCAGCCTTACCAAATGACCTTCAAGCATCAGATGCGCAGTGGCTTTCCTTCAGTAAGCTTTATAGTGGAAGTGATTGCAGCTCTTACCTCATAGGCCCATATCTTAATAATGAGATTGCTTTCTGGGCTTTGGCCCCTGGCAAAAATAGCCCAGAACCAACTAAGGAGTTGCCTTAATTATAGAAAACAAATGGGAGATGTCTGTGCTCTGGGCTGGACTGCCTTCAGCGTGATGAGTCATGCACAAGATAGCTCAGCCTTGGGAGAAAGATCTTTCCAGGAGAGCCTGTGACCTTCACATGCCTTCCTGAGCTAGGCCAAGCACGGGGATCCCCTTCCTGTGGGTCTCTGCACCTATATAATAGTGCAGATGCTATAAAAATAGCATCTGGCTTGCCTAATTTCTTTACGAAAAGCAAAACTCAAGTATTGAATGTTGCTACTAAGCGTCTCAGAAGGAATGGTGACCCCGGCTCAATTTCAGGCAGTCTGCAGACGTTTAAAAGATGTTGCCTTTTAATAGCCCAGATGCTATTTTTATTCCTGACTATTAAACCAGGCAAAGAGAAAGCAGGTGAAAATTTTATGTGACTCAAGGCAGGGCAGCCCTGTCTTCTGTGCGGTGAGGTTAATCCTGGCATGCTCAGAGTGAGACAAGTTACCCTTTCTCTGCTGCTGGTGCCAGCAGGGCCAGCTCGAGGAAGGCAGTGGCCCCAGAGCAGTCAGAGACTCAGACCTGTTCATGTCTGCTTGCACAGAGAGACCCGGGACTGGTGCAACAGGCTTAACTGAACTGGGACAGGCTGGGAGGTGTGTGCTGAGCATCTTGTGGGGCTGTGGGCTGGGCGAGTGCTCCTGTTGGTGCCTGCGTTCTGCCACATCTGCAGATCAGTGCTCTGAAAAGTCCCGTTCTCTCCCAGTTTGACTCTTGTAACTCTTTTCTAGGAACTCAAACTTCCCACCCCGCCCATCGCTGCCGATGGTAAGAGTCTCTGAAAACTGATGTAGATACTGGTGGTGGTGAATGTTCCCAGGGAGCTGACTATTCGGTAGCCACCTCTGCTGACTCCTCTTCTTCCTTCCCTACATACCAGACACCACTCTTCTCTCCTTTCACCACCCAGTACCTGTCCCAGAATTCGACTCTGGCACCCTGCGACCTTGCTGGGAGAGCGGGTGACCAGCATGGGGTACCTCTCTGGAGAGACAGGAGTGACAACAAAGCCCTTCCTCTTCATGTATGTCTCTTTCAGAGCCTGATTTTTGAAGGAAACAAA
Source organism: Balaeniceps rex (assembly GCA_013401315.1). Classification (NCBI taxonomy): domain Eukaryota; kingdom Metazoa; phylum Chordata; class Aves; order Pelecaniformes; family Balaenicipitidae; genus Balaeniceps; species Balaeniceps rex. Next base: position 148,412 of record VYZW01039753.1, on the reverse strand, counting down.
TCTTACACAGTCCCTCTGTTGGCCAGTCCATCTGTCCTTTTCACCTTGCCACCTTTAACACTTTGACCAACCAAATATAGCAGGGGGGAGAGCATTTCAAAGATATTCCATTCCTGCAATGTCTGTAAAATGACTATGTATCTAAGGAGAGAGAGGGAAACTCTGATGAAAAGGTCACAGTTTGTGTTTGACTTCTTTTAAAAAGACCTCACACCTGAGAGTGGGGTCATACATGCCTTCCCCTTGGGAATGGCTTCATTTAAGTGCTTGCACTCCGTAAAGCACAGGACTCCACAGAGGTGAGGCCCAAAGCAGATTTCTTCTGATTTTCATCAGGATATCTTCACAGACGTAAGGGAAATTACACTTCAAAACTGGTTGTGCCTCTAGTTCAACCCACATTTCAGCCTGTCTAGCCCATCTACCATCTCTTGCTGGACTTCCTCACTGTGAACTGTGCACATTGCCAGAGCTGGTCCAGTCCATGCTGCTGTCTCACCGGTTGCTTGCAAAACGCTGCTGCTGAGAGGCTGTTATTTATAGCAGTGCAAACTCAGTGCAGGTCTTTGAAGCCAAAGGTGTAAAGCTGCTTCAGGAGAACAGAAAACAGAGTCCTTTCCTTGTGATTCACTTTCCAGCCTGCAATTAAGCCCCGTTAGAGGGGTAGTGTAAATGCTGGCTTATTATCTCTTTCCACTTGACAAGCTGTCAGTTTACTTGGCTGTTGTTGTTAGCCAATGTTTTGACTTTGATGAATTATGGCACCCACACTTTCTGCTCTTGTTTCAGGTATTTGGGCTTCACTGGTGTGAATTATCTCGCACAGAGCTGAAGGCATTAGGGCTTAGGCTTAGATTTTTGGGGGAAACTTGATAAAGTTAAGGATAGTTCCCCTTAGTACCTGGTGGATCTCCTCACTGAAGGGTTGAAAAAATCACTTAACCATTGAATTGCAATTGCTCAGGTACAGTCAAGCCTGCCTTGGGATTGAGAAAGTACGAGAGAAAGGAAAAGGCAACTCCTGCTCTATTTTCTTGGTTCACATGGATCTTCACATGCCCTAAGCCAGTGGTTTCAACCAAGGGCCATCAATAAGGATCAGGCTTTGTATCTCTATACTCTTGTACTGACTTCCTGAACCCCACCCTGGACATGTTCTGTTGTCTTCCTCAGGCCCTGAGCTGCTCCTTCCTGGTTGTACTGAGTGGTAACATCCAAACTATGCTTCTTCCTTCATTGCAGTAGCTCTTTCTCGCTCCCAATCCACTTTACTTTCGGGGTGTTAAAACTGCAGCCTGTACTGTACATTCCCTGCCCTCTCTAAAGTGCTGTTTGGATCTGCAGACTTCTGCCTCCAGTTGTTTTGTAACTGTATTATTTATGTGTGTACTTTGTCTTTGATCCAGGATGTACCAAGACAGAACCAGGACAGCTCCTATAAGGCTGTCTTCCTAAGATACGCTAAGGAGGTATCCTATCTAAAACATCTTGCTGAAAAATAAATAAAAAAGGCATGTGGACTTGCAAAAAGAAAAACTGATCTCCGATGTTGATACAAATCCATGTAGAAAAATGTTTTTTGGAAATGTAGCTCCATCCTCAAGTGGATACCCTGAAAACGGTATTGATTGACCTGCCAAAACCCCCAGAAAAATGGGACTTTCAGCTGGGATAGATTGGCTAATCCCATATATCAGAGGACAATTGGAGATTTGTGGTTGTGCTGGTGATGCGCTTGCATGTGTACTTTTTTTTTTGCTTGAGTTTGTTTATTTACTGAAAGCAATTAGAAAGCCTTGGGTATCCCCCCTTCTCATCAGCATCATTTTCCCTTTGCCTTCGCGGCATTTGGAAACCAGACATCAGTCAGCGTTTGAGTAATTGATTCCTGCTCTTTCAGAGCCAAACTCTGTGTGTTCACAGGAGATGCTTTTAGTGGTTTAATAAACTCCTCAACTTAGTCAAGAGGAAAAAAAATCACTGCCAAAAGTCTTTGCACAATGGACCTCTTGCAGTTAATAGTTATATCAATGCATGAAGGTGAAAATGAACACGAGCTGCCTTGCTGAACTCCCTGGGGGTGTCTCCGGAGGGAGGCAGTCAGGTTCACTGATGGGTTGGGCAGCTCAGAGGGAAGCAGGCAGCAGTGCCTGTACTCCCAGCCCACTCACCCAGCTGCCTGCTGTGCCTGCCCGTTGGCAGCTCCTCAGCTAGGGGCTGGTGAAGTCAGCAAGCGTTCCCATCATTGCTGGAAATACCCCACAGTGATGGGGAGTGCCTGTAACTCCCCTGCAGACTCTTGTAGGGAAGGACAAAGAGTGGCCCAGCAGTGTGGAGGGCTTTGTTATGCTCCCGTAGGGGTGCTGCTCCCCTGGTATAAGCAGAGGTCCTTCTTGGTTGCCACAGTGTGTGAGTAAAGAATTTTGGGGCAAAATTGACACAGGAGAAAACTTTATGCTCACAGATCTCTCTCTTTGCATTTCATTCTGCATTAGGGCTCAGCTATTGATGCCTCGCAGCTGCAACAACTCCTTAATGAAGTGATCCTGCAAGGTAAAGCTTTTACAACCCAGCTAATGTCGTTAGTGCTTCCCTATCCTTAGTCTAGTGTAAATTAGACAGAAGATTTAGTGGTATCCTGATGGTCCTCAAAAAATCCTCAGTGTGGCTTACTGCACTATTGGATCTTGAAGAATGAGAAGTGCCTCCACCAGGGTTCCTTTGGAACAGTTTGGTTTTATTTTTTTTTAAATCAAAGTAATGTTCACATGAAGAAGGTGGTGCAACCCAGACCAACTGCTAACAGATTCTTTAATGCATGGCTGTCAGCAAAGCTGTATATGTGTTTGACAGCCAAATTTCGCCTTCCCCTCCCAGTTCTGCTGTGGGGTAGCCTCTGCTCTGCAGACCTACCCTGCCCCATGCTGTCCTTCTCCTGGATGTCCCTGCAGCCCCCCTGAGCATGCTGTGCCCCACCAGTTGCAGCAGGAACTCAGTCCCTGGCTGGGCTGCACCAGTGAGTGCCCCAGGGAGCTGTGCCTCCCACTCTCCTCATTGTCACCCAATTTCTCCCCGTTCAGCCCTGGCCTGCATCGCTCCCCTGCAGAGGCCTCAAGCTGGCTTTCAGCATTTCCCAGCCTTCTTAACCTGCCCACCTTGAAAATAGCATGAAACAGGGGCACAGCTGGAGGGCTCGAACCAACTCAGTCATGCACAAGGCTCAAAGTGCTCCTAGGACTCGCTAATTCATCATAAATGGTCTTTCTTGTCACTGTCATTTCCCTTATCCTTAGTTCAAGAGGGAAGAGTTTCCATCAGGGCAGGTAGGTGGGCAGAGACTGTGCAGAGCAGCTACCTGTAAGCCCAAACAGGGCACCTGTCCTTGGGGAAGGGAGCTGTGGAGTTGTCTGAGACACATCAGACTCCCTCAGTGGACCTCAGCCTGGCATGTAGCCCTTGCTCCTGTTTGAGACCCTGAGCCAGATCTGGAGCTTGTTAGCTACGTGAGCCTTCGGTCTGGTGTCCTCCTTCCCTCTGAATGGTGACCTGGTGCCTCTGTCACCCCCCTCACTCTCCCTGATTCCTTCTGTTTTGTCAATCCTTGCAGACAAAGTGACCAGCCTGGGAGGAAGATTCAGCTTTGATTCATGCAGAGGCATTTTATCTCTGAAGGATGTATCCTTTCAGCAGAAGCAATAAAATTCCCTGGTGCTGCCCATCCTTGCCTTGAGTTATGGCTGAGCTGAGCATCCCAGTGTGAGAACCTGCAAGTAAATATTAGCCACAGTCCTCAATAAATAACTGTCCCAGAGCCTGTGCAGGACTTTGCCATGCATGCCCTGGCTCTGGTGTGTCTGCTGAAAGGTGAGGGTCAACCTGCTGCTACCAGCTAACTCTTTGCTCTCATTTTCACCTCTGTAGGGCCCAGGGCTTGATCAAGCTCCACCCTTGGGCGCAGGGTCCCAGGGCTTGGCCAAGCTCCACCCTTGGGCGCAGGGTCCCAGGCAGAGCCTGAGGCGAGGAGGCAGCGCAGAGCTCAGACATAGTTCTGCTCTTCCATCAGGGTTGCAACCATGCTGGCCTGTGATGGCAGCTCTAGCAGCCCGCTAGCACTACCAGCAAAGCTGGTGTTAGGGGGAGAAGCACTATCATCACCAAATCACAGGCACTTGCCTCCAGACTATTCATCCTTTCCAGTGTACCTTTGCTATTTAGATGGATCACGCAGTCTTTTTACTGTTAACAAGACAACACTGGAAATACATTGCTGGCTGTTGTAGAACAAGAGGGCTCCTTGATGAAAACATAAATTCTGCCCCATGTGTTTTCTCCCCCTTGCTTGCTCACTGTCTCTTTTCTTCCAGGCTTTGAAATAACTTTGAGACATTTTCAGACCTTTACAAACTGCCAGGGAATGAATAAAAATGACCAGAAGTCCCTCTCTCTTTCCAGCTTTCTGCATCTAGCCAGTGAAAGAGACCTTTCCCCCTTTCCAAAGCCCCTCCTGGGCTAAGTAGGCTCTGTGAATGCATAGCACGTGCAACGAGCTGACAAAGCCACTGCTCTGCTTTAATTCAGGATGGATTTTTCATTCTCTGGGCTGCATTCTACCCATGTACAGTGTGACCTATCCTGGCCTGCAAAGACAGGATCCGCTTTTTTCAGTCAGGTTTCATGGCAGTGGCACTTGTCTGCTTGTATTTAACTGGTGATGAGTTTTGCTTTCAAGGAGTTTTTGCCCTCCCAGCTGCGTTAGGTGAGGTGCTGCATGTCTGCCCAGGACTTCTAGACGGTGTATGGAGGGGAGCTGGTCCACTGACATAGTCCTTCGAGCATCCGTGGGAGATGTCTGCTAACACCCATGGGCTCCTGCAGCTCATGGTAGGGAAGTCTTTTCTTGCCTGCAGCATATGCATGGCTCAAAGGCTGCTGCTGCCTTCTGATGGCAGGTATCAGGATCAGCTCCTCGTGCTCTTGGCTCCTTCAGTGCCTGTTCCTCCAGGAGGATCCAGGCAGAGCTAATACTGTGCTGCCTCATGCACAGAGGCAGGGCAATGTGCACACCTGGCCTGGAGCATGGGGTCATGTTCATCCACAGGGGCTTCTGTGCTCAGTGGCTAAATATCAACTGAAGCGATCCCTGCAGGTTCCCTTGTGGTTAAAGGCACAATATAAACAGAAACCTTTTGTTGTTTGTGAGCGCAGGTATGAGCAGCTGTACAATGTGCCAAAGAAGGTGAATTTAACTGTAAGTATAATTGAGAGCAGAAAAGCTCTTGGCTTTCTCAACACAAAGTAACAAACGGAAGAGACTGCATCTTACGTCTTTCTTTGTGTGAAGGCAGCATCCTCGGGAACGAACACAGCCAGGTTTAGCTCTCATTAACTGTTCAATTCTTAACTAAATGCACAGCTCAACTCGAAGGGACAACTCACACTGCAGCAGTTCCGGAGCCTCTGGCGAAGTCTCACTAAGTACATGGTACATGGGGGCTGCTCTCTCTTCTCTGCTGATACTGTACTCTTGGGCTTTTCATCAGCAGGGTGCAGATGCTGTGTGATATCAAAGCACTGGGGGAAAAATGTTGCAGAGGTTGCTTGCTTAGTGGGTCAGATTTCCATCCTCTCATGCGAAGGCTGAGAGCTCAGGAAGCAGTAGTGTGTGTAAAGTGCTCCAAACAAGCAGACGAGGCTTTTCTAGCACAGGGAATATTGAGGAAAAAGCGGGAAAAGGTAGGAAGGCCAATTAGGCTCGGAATTTGATGGAAATCTCTGTGTGCCACCACTGGCAATTTTTTTAAAAGCTTTCTAAGCTGAAATGAGTTCTCGAAGAGAGTAATCTGAAAAATGTCACTTCCTCATTGCTGCAGTTTGTAGTGGAAATGTGTAGGATCTGACGAAAGTTTATCTGGGAGAAATGTCTCTGCTCCAGGATAAGTGTTAGGTCTGGAAGCAGTGAGGACAGTAACTTGGTATTTAGGGTCCCACCTAAATTCAGGCAGCTTCTCTGTGTCAGCTCCTTCTCCCTCCAGTCTTGCTGCAGAATAGAAAGATATCCTGAAGCCTCAAAGTTGGATGGGCTCTACTTTTTGTTTCATCCCTCTTGAGATGGTCTGAGGCCACCTAGGACATGGGGTACCAGTTCCCCATCTAGCAATGGTGTTCTTCCCCCTGACAGCACCTCAAGTGTGGCTTGTGGGGTTTCAACGGTGTGTTGGGAAAGATGACCCCACACCATTTGGGGACTCAGGGACTCCTGGCTTATTTCGTGTGTTATAGACAATGTCTTTTTGTCAGTGGAGGTGTGAGTATTCCCGTTGCTGCCTGCAAACATAAACCAGGGAGAGTGAGGAAAGAGGCTTCCACCCACCCAAAACTGTGGGATTTCTTATGCCGTAACATACTCTCTGAGCCTTCTGGAAATGGGTCTCCCTTGTTATAGTCACCCCATCTCATCTGTTGAACTTCCTTGCAGCCTATTTATTAAGGAGGGAAAGCATCCTACGTAATTAGATGTAGTAGTAAATGTAGGGAATGCTGATACGAGCTTGAAATCTGCCTTTACACTGTTTTTTAGGATATCTTCAGCAAGGAAGACAGAAATCATTCTGGATTCCTTGATGTGTCTGAACTGAAGAGCGCAATACAGACAGCAGGTATGTCTGTAGGTGCTGAGCAGCTCCCTTTCTTGTCCCTGTGGCAGCAAAGGAAAGGATGAAAAAGAGAGAGGAAAGGAAAAAGTGCTTCAGGGAGAAAGTGGTTTGGATTGCACAGAGGTGCCAGTTAGATCACAGCTCTGCTCAGAGGTCTGCATTGTTTTAGGGCATTGAGACAGAAAGCTCATTTCAGGGAGAAACCCTTTGCACTGCAGCTGGGGAGCCAGCAGAGACATGCAGAGAAGCACGGCACTGGCCAGAGTCTGCAGACTGGCTTATCCATAGTCTCTCTAAGTCATGGACAAAACATCCAGCAGAGGAAAGGAGCAAGAAACAGTCGATGCTTGCACTTGCCCGAATTCCTGCAGTTTCTCTTCAGGGCAATGACTAAGTCTATAATGGAAAGCCACAGTGACAGACATTTATTTAGTTTGCGCTGACCTCTGTTGGCTACACGAATGCTGAAACTTGCAGTGAGTGCGTGGGACCCCTTCACATGAGTGAAGCATTTTAGCTGGGTCATCTCTCCAGAGACTGTGCATGAAATATAGCCCTGAGACAGCAATCATACAGTAGAGAAGCTCCCATTTGGCTACCTGGAGCTTGGAGTGGTGCTGTCCCCAGGAGAAGCCTCGTGCCAAAGTGCTATCCGTGGAAGCCATCAGCTCAGGGGATGTACGTGGAATATTTTGAGAGGTGGGCAGAGCATTAGCATCTGCCTGAGGAGTGCAGCACTAATGTGCCAAATGTCCACGGAGAAGCTGCCAGGTCCGTTCTGTAAGAAAGTTGCTAAAGTGTAAAACTGGGAGGAAAATCGTACATTGAGAAGTCCTGGCAGCTGAAACAGTGCAGTTATTTGAAGGGATAATAATTCAATATGTTAGGGTATAAGCAGTTTGGGGCTGGGGGGGAGGAGAGAAAATTATAAGCTCATTCTTGGCGCCTTCTGAGCCAGACAGCTGCATTTGAATCTGGCTTTGCGTTAGGATGATTCCTGTCCTGGCTTTCAAGCAGGAAGGAGTGGACAGCCTCAGAAAGAGTTTGGGAGGTTGGTACTACCTCTGGGGATGGCACTAATGTATCTAAATACAGCTCCCAGGCAGCTGTTCCCTGAAGTGTTCAGTGCTTTCCCCAGCAAAACACTGAAGTGTGTGCTTAATTTTCACTGTTGTCCTAATGCTTCAAAGCATAATAATGATGGGTCAAGTTTTCTGCCAGAGTAAAGCAGGCTAGCTGTGTTAACAGCAGTGCTGCCCTGAAATGCAGGAGCATTGGCCTGGGGTATTTACAAACTCCTCACTGGCAATATTAAATGCATCGAAATAATTAAAAGAAATAGGGAAACATAAAAGTGTGTATTTTAAAGCTTGACTAAAACCAGAGTGAGGAATCCAGCAGACAAAAGGTGTGGGGCGTAACTTACAAATAAGCAACAGCACATAACTGAAATGTCTTGGGAACAGAGAAGACTGACACTTCAGTCTTGTTGATGAGGTTAATTGAGAGACATTGCCAGGTGAGAAGATTTCAGAGCAAGTATATCCCAGACTGACCATGCCAAATTGTCAGTGTTTTACTACTGTAAGGCATGATTATAGCATCTCGTAAACAGCACTGCAACGCTTGCTGGAATCTGCTCTCCAGAGAGAGCTTGATTGAATTCCCACTGCCTTCAAAAGGTTGAAAATGAGATAGGATTCATTGCTCACTACTACAGTGGTTCGTGGCAGTGGTTTAAAACCAGAATCAAAGAAGAAATTTCATTAATTAGATTTTTTTTAATTACTAACTTTTTCTCCTAGGAAAAAACCTAAAATTGGGTTTATCTTAATTTGAACTATGTCTCGAACCCAAATGTATTTCCATTATTTAAATATTTAGCATTGTGTGTCTGCTTCCTGCTGGAGACCTTCTCCAACTAGGCTCATGCAACCAGAGTTTGTTGACGTACAAACCCACTTGCATCAGCTGTATCTCCCCCTACACAGGTGTAGAGAAATCGTTTCCTTCTTTTCTGCTGATTCAACTAATTTGGCTCCATGATGAGTTCATTTAAACCTGAAAAGTTTAGAGCTAGTTGAAAAAGCAGGAAAGCTACTGCTCTTCCAGCTGAACCACTAAAAACTAGGAGTGAGCAAATGAGACTTTTCTGAAGTCCCAGAGAATGCATTAAACCAAAGCTATCAGTCCAGCTCTCTGCAGAAAATTTCTCTTTTGTTTAGCAAATCAACTTTTAGTGCAAAATATATTTAAATAATTTCTCTTATGTAGCCAGCACTCTTAGGGTAGTTTTATTTAACTAATAAAAGAATCATTCTAAAAGGCAATTTTTGTTCATTCAATTGAATACCAATTACCATCCAAACAGACTGGGCACAAATACTGAACAGTCAGCTAATAAAAAGGAAATGCACCTTTCACCATTTTCTAATAGAAGAGAAAATGTAAAAATTAAGAATCCCAGGCATGCTATACTGCATAATATTTCCCTGTTTAGCAGAAAGCACCAGTGGTATTGTAAATGCTACGCTCAGACTTTAACAGTTATGAGCCAAAGAAAATCGCCCTTTTGTACAGAAAATAAAAGCTAAAAAGGCAAAGCAAGATAACACTACATTAGTTAGCTCTGTGTTTCCTGCTTGCTGACCTAAGTCACAATTTGAGTAATTGACTAAATGGACTTTGATTTCCATCACCCTACCCCAACTATTATGCACAAACCTGGGGGAAAGGCAAGCTGCCATCCAGGGATGCAGAGGAGACCCAGGATGACAGGGTGGGGGGCTGAGGGAGAGCCCCAGCTTCTTTGCAGGGTGCACAAGGCCAGCAGAGCTGGTCCATCATCCCACAGTGAGTCTCCAGTGCTGCTGTTTCTCTTCCCTCCACAGGTCTGGCCGCTAGTGAGCAGCTGCTGCTCCTGATGGCCATGCGGTACGGTGATGCTGCCAGGAGAATTGGCTTCTCTGACTTCGTGTGCTGCATGCTGCGCCTTGAGACCATGACCCGTGAGTCTTGGCGCCGGGGCCTGGGGTTGGGCAGGGGATGTGGCAGCAGGGTCCCTCCCAGGGGAGCTTGCAAAGCCAGACTGAGGGCAGTGGCAGGAGGCAAGGGACACACTGCTAGACATGATAATACATGCCTAACAGCGTAGCTTGGAAATAACAAACTTGCCCGAAGTCCAGGCATACAGGCATAGTCTAGGCATCCCTTTGGGCAGCCTGTTTGCCAGAACCAGATTTGCCTCCTGCCCACAGGAGCAACTGGCTGGTAGAGAGCGGTTTAGTGCTGGGAGAAAGCAGCAGCTGGGAATACAGTGATGCCTTTGCTGTAAGGGGTCGGAAGCAAGGTCAGCCCCCAGTTTCCCATCAGAGCTCATCAGGGTGCCTGCGGGCTGCAGCAGCACCACGCTGCCCTGTGTTTTTCCCTGCTGAGGAGCGATGGTAATGTATATCCAGAGCTTCTTCAGCTGCCAATCCTTTTTTGCTGCATGAATTTAGCCTGCCCTCTGCAGGCTTGGCCTTAGAGCCCCTATGCACTAAGACTCATTTTCTAAAAACAAGATGTGTTCCTGTGCTGGTGCCCTTCCACGCAAGCTTGAGCATCCTGGTCTGCAGCAGAGCTTCCTCCAGGGTGCTGTGGAGCATTGCTGGTACCACCGAGGGGAGACTGCATGCATTCACGACCAGTGAAGAGGAAAGAGGCAACTCATCTCAAGTGGAAGGCTTTGTCTTTTGGTTAAAATTTGGAGAAGTCTGAACCACACAGCAAGGGAGGTGCTTTTTTCTTTTGCTGGAGATATGTTCCCACCAACTTCCGTTTGGTGGGAAGTTCTCTCAATTTTTTGGTAAGGAGAAGGTCTGAGATCCTTCTCAGTGGATAAACAAACCCATGCCCTGTGTTGTGTCCAGCTGTTGTCTGGCAGTTGCAAGGAGGATATGTGTGTAAATAAGCCTTTGCCTGAAAGTAAATGGCATTCTGTTTTACAAAAGCCTAATTTTTACTATTATAAGTATTTTCACTGGAAATACCGGTAGTTAAACAAACCCAGCAATTGTGACCCATGTGCTAGAACATTGCTACAGCAATTTAGTTCATCTTTGGAATGAGCTGGGTTTCAACAGTGCATCAAAATGAGTGTTCATTTTTTGCCCATGTGTTTTTACCACTGATGTTTTATGTGCCAATAGTGGTCAGCGGATCCACCTGGATGACACTGCCTAAAATCCCATTTTGAGGGAGTACAGCAGCAGCAGCTCAGAAAGTCCGAGTGTGTCCTGATTTTAATGCTTTCATTAAAAACCAGACAATTTGTAAACACACATTTTTTGTGATTATACATGTCATTTGCTGTAGATGAAAATTCTTATGCCTAAATTAGTACCATGGCTTTTTTTTTCATCTTGAAAAAGATCGTCTTACATTATCAGTGCCAGTGTAAAGACCTCTCCTTTACCTCCATGTGGAAAGGAACCTCTAAAAGTTTCATTGCTGTCTGTAATGGGTATCTTAAAATGCTCTCAAGTCTTTCAGTTATCGCTTTACAGAGGTTTTAATGTGGAATACATTTCTCCAACCTTTCAAATTATTGTGAATAAGATTTTTACAGGAGATGATAAGGGTGCCAAGTGAGAATAAAAGCAGTCCACCTTTATGATGATGTGAATGCAGCAGGGAAGATAAAATCTGTCCCATTAAATCATTACTCATCCTTTCAAGATAGCCAGAGATGAGACCCAAACCAAAAGCAGCAGCTTCTTTGCAAACTTGATTTAACTGGAGTTAATGGAGCAGCAAAGGGGTGCCTATCTCTGCCCAGAGGAGATAACTTCAGCGCTGCTGTTTGCTCCTAGAAGGACTGCTGGGTGCAAGCCCAGCCCTGCAAATACAACCTTGTCAAGGGAGTGGGCACAACATGGGGATTTCCTTGTTCTATGCCTTTCTTCAGAGCACTATATGGATGTGCTTCATCGTGTTAGCTTTCCTCCCTGTCTTCTCTCTGCACTGGATCATATAGGTTGCCTCTTAAGGGGCCGACGAGCAATGCACCCTTGTGCCCTGTTCCTACGCTCTCCCAGCAGCCTTGCACTTTTGTCTAAAGCTGGGCGTGTTTCAAAACATTCATGCTCTTACAATGCCTTTTCTATTCAGGGTGGGAAACAGGCTCCTGGAGAAATCTGTCATTTAAGGATAGACAGACTTAAATTTGTTTCAACTTTTTATTACTGTTTATAACAGCACATTTCTAGGAGAAAAGTAATTTCAAAATAAATAAAAAGAACTCAAAATACTGTGTTTTGACTTTATCCAAACACTTGGGTTTGAACATTTCTCCTAGACAAACTGCAATATAAATGTGCACATAGAATATCAATATTTGAATGGATTTAAATTTTCTGATGGCAAAGTGTTCTGTCAGAAAACTTTCAGCAATGTTAATTTCAAACTCTAGCTGAATAACAGCAGCATCTGCATTTATATTCCCTGGAAAAAGCTTGCAAGGCATACTAATGACTTCAAGAGAATCACTTTCTTTAGGGCACGCTGTGATCACTCATTGCCAGGGAGGATGGAAAAGGACCAACAGAAAGTTTCCCTGTGGGAAGATGTGTTTCATTAGTTCACTGTTCTCCTGTCAGTCTTCAGGCAGGATCTTCTATTGAAACAAATTATGAGAGTAGATGAAAGCAGTCACATCCCCATCGCTACGCTTTTGCCAGATTCTGGCCCTGCAATTGGCATGCCTCCGCAGGCTGTGATCCAAGGGACAAGGCTGAAGGGGTACCCAGCACAGAAATGAGATGTGGCTAGGCAGGACACTGTGTGTGGACACCTGAGCCAGGCAGAGCATCCCAGCCCAGGGATCGCAGCTCTGCTCCTCAGCTGCCACAGCTTATGTCTGTGTTGCACTCTTGCTTCCTCCTCATGAAATACAATTTTCTTTGTTCTACCCCTAGATGCATTTCAAAACTTAGCAGAAGGCAGATCGCAACTTTTGATGACGACAATGGAGGTGAGGATGCTCCTTTCTCTTCTCTCCAGGTTCAAAGTGGGACCACTGAGTATGTTAGCAGGGGGGCGAAGTTAAAGATGGTGTGTGATGTGTGTGGCTAGGGGTTTTGCATCTGACACCAACAGCAGTGAGGGTTTCGCCTGGCTGGATGTGCGTAATGGGCAGCCGGGAGGTATTTCCCTGGGGTTCCCTGGCCTCAGTCACGCAACCTCACTAGGGTAAGCACAGCTCAGTGGTGCCCATCCATGTCCAAAGCACAGAGTCTTCCCTTACTGACGCCAGCCTGTCATTGCTGGAAACATTGCTCAAAGTGACTTTGAGGAAGCGACAAAAAAAAAATTCTATGCCCTCATTTCTTACTGCCCCATCTGTTAATTCTGAATTGCAAACCATCTTGGTTTTAAGAAAGAAATAGCAGACAAATGCTTGCTGCTGCTGTTTGTCTTAAAATCACAGCCTGAAGGATAGCTAGCCGAATGGGGATACATCAGGCTTTTTATCAGCTAGTCTGAAGCAAAAACCCTGCTGTGCTCCATAGTGATATGCCTGAGTGCTGCATTTTATCAGTCTGGGGACTGTTATTTGACAATACAGTGTTTAAAAAGATTTTTTTTAAAAACCCTTTTACACTCTTGTTGGCTTCTGTTTACACTCTGTGGTTAGTTCAGTGGCTCATAGTTCATTAAAGCTTTGCTGCACCAAGAGCTGAGCAGAGTTTCCAAGCAGAGGCCCTGAACCTGTTTTACGGGGCAGTCTGTAGGACAACCGCAGTCCTGGAGCCTGCCATCCCTTCCAGTTGCAATCACGCCAGTGCCATCCTTTCCCAGCAATTGCTCCTGCTGCAGCTGCTGCAATAATTTATCATGGAAAGCAACATATGGAAAGTGTTTGTAGGTCTGAATTGTAATAAGGGAAAAAGGCAGTTCCAAAACCCCTTAACTATCCTGTGCAGGACAAAAGGACCATAGTCACTGGGTTACAGCCTGAAGGTAGAGACACATGTCTGAAGACTTAGTGTAACATCACTATCTAAATGCACCTTTTCTTCTCCTTTTTCCAGTGGCTGACCCTTGTCATGTACACCTAAAGAGATGTCAGAGCTCAATGTGGCTGGTAAGAAATCTCATTAGTACTATACATACTGAGAAGAAAGGGGTGGGTGCCCTTACAGTGGCCACAGTGAACATGAGTGGGGGCCTTACAGAAAGCTCACTGTGGGGTTATGGTGGGTTTTCAGAGAAAGAGAAAAGGTGAGAGCTGAAGCATGAGCGGGGCTGGAGAGGGGCTGCAAAGGGAATTGGACTTTGGGCAATTTTTTCTGGGGAATTGCTAATGGCCTTATCAGTTGCTCAGACCACCAATGGCTCAGTTAGCCACTTGCCCCCTGTTCCCACCTGAGGTAATACATTTTAGATCAACTAGCAGAACTTGTCTTTTTTGTCTTCTTTGAAGGGATGCAGTTACTCCTGCGTATGCAGATGTAAAGCCAAGTAGAGGGTGGGGATATGAAGTCACTTAGATTTCGTGGTCAGTCTGATTTCACATTTTTAACTGAATTATGTAATTTAGTTTACCTTTGAACAACAGTCCCTACTGTGTGTTTCATTTGATGTTTGCTCCCTCCGTGTCAGACCTGGAGAGGGGCTTTTTTGGCCTGAAGTTTACCTGGACTTTCCAATTTTGCTTCTTGGTTCTAGTGATGGACTCTGCCTTTTCCTACAAAACTTGTCCTGTTTATATATCCATAAACCATCTCAGCCATCATGTTTTTCCTAACCCATTGGGATGCAGCAGTTTCCAGTTGCAATGGGTAAAGTGTTAGTGCTGGTCCCAGACAGTTGGCACTGAGGAGAAAACAGGGAGGAAACCTAATCCTTAGAGAAAAGGTACAGTGGAGAGCCAGCAGCCTCTTGCCATTGTGTTGTGGTTGACCCCAGGAACTCACAGAGCACCCTTGGGCAAAGTCACATGCTTTCCTTATCAACCCAGTTTAAAAACTGAGTGAAAAAACCAAAAAACCAGGACCTTCATTGAAATCCAGGGACTGCATCCAGATGAGCCTTCCTATAGACAGGAATTACAATAATAAATAATACATGAACAGCATCTCTGGTATCTCACATCCTGTTTCTGAAGGCAGTTGACATTGGATGCCAGCTTTGGTGAGAAGCTGAACGAGGAAATGTATAATCAGGGTGTAAATTACACTCCCCCAGGGAGAAAGCTAGTATATTCAGACCCAAGGCAGGGATGGCTCTGTGTCTTTCACCCTTGGCTCCAGGACAGCATTCGTGCCCAGCTGCTCCTCTATCTTGGCTCCTAATTGCATCCAGTATGTCCATCTGCAGCAGGAGCTGGGCTTCACCACTCAACACTGTGATGCCTTCACCTCTCTGTTTGCACACAGTGATTTGTTTGAAAGTCTGCCCTTTGCATTTGGAGAGCTTTGGACAGTGCACCTTCCCATTGTCACAGCAAAGCTGTATTTTGATGTGTTGATGTGTAGAAACAGATTATTCACAACACAGCATCCGCGTCTTGCACTGCAGGCTATCATTAGGTAAGTATGAGACTAGAAGGACCTCGTTTTGGGGGATGAAGTTGCTTAAATTATTGCTTGCAAATGATATTCATAGTCTGTTTAGTCTTCTTTTTTCCTTTCATGAATCATTCATAAACTGATCATAACTTCTGCAAATATATCATTAATCATAATTTTCACTTACTGGTTTTGAAAGAAATTCTGCCTGTAGGGTGTTCGTAAGCAGTTCACTTGAACAATTCAGCAGCCACTTGGAGCCGGAGACTGGGCAGTCACAGAATGGGCCCCTCAGAGGACTGAAATTCTTTAAACTAGAGCCTAACAAACCATGAGTGATGTGAGAAACACACTCGGTGTTTGTTGGAAAAAAATCCGCTGAAAAAAAAAATCAGTGATTTCTAAAGACTGACCTCCAGCTGTCTGTGTTTTGAGTGAGTCTCTTTACCTCTGTTTTAGGTGGCTTTTGTGCTCCCCAATATGACACAGCCCAAGACCATCCCATACAAGAGACTTCCACGGGGCTCTTGAAAAACCAAACACTGTGACAGAGTGAAGCCAGGTTTCTTACGGACATTTGCTTATGCTTGATGGTACTCAGATGTCTAGGTGGAGAGTCCTTCTCAGGAAAACTGGAGTTGCTTTGGAGAGGGAAGAGGAGATAATGAGAGAGATCCG
Organism: Balaeniceps rex; assembly: GCA_013401315.1. Lineage (NCBI taxonomy): Eukaryota > Metazoa > Chordata > Aves > Pelecaniformes > Balaenicipitidae > Balaeniceps > Balaeniceps rex. Next base: position 132,529 of record VYZW01039753.1, on the reverse strand, counting down.
TGGGCCAGCTGGTAGTACTTAATGGTCAGGGCAAGCTGGAAGTGCCAAGTGATCTTCATGTACATCAGATGGCTGGTTCTCCTGGGTAATACACAGAAGTCAGGAACAGCTCCATTAACTTAATTTCAAGTAAGAAAAGAATCAGGCCTTTTGTGTAGAAGGAGTGACTATTGCTTAGGTAACAGAAATAATTAAGACACAGCTTTATTTGAATTATTTCTTAATTTGCTTGTGTGCCATTTCTAAATGCCAGAAAAAGGTTGAAGAAATTAATCATAATTCATAAATAACACCAGGAGCTTTGCAATTCTTTTTTTTTACTTTTTATTAATACCCTCCGCAATAAATAAGGATGTTTTATGCATTTTTGAGTTCATCAACTGTAGGGATTCCATTTTATTTGCTATGGCAATGAAGAGGCATATTAAAGTTGTAGAACAGATTGTTCAGTGGTTTTTTTTGATTTCCAGCATCTATATCAGGACTGTCTGAGAAGAGACGAATTTATCTGAACTGCATTCTCTTTCTCTGTTCTGCTGTCTTTAAAAATATAAGGCTTCTTCAGATATAATTCCTGCTCAAAAGTTTAACTTAAATCTGCTAAATAACTGTAACCTTTCTGTAGTCCACACACAAACTCTGCTTTCATACTTTTTATCATGGTGATAAAAGCAAATCTAGTGATCTATTCTACTCAACTATTGAAAAAAAATCTCTTGAAGACTCTATTTGTGAAAATGCCAAAAAGAAGGATGCAAATGTCGATGGATGAAAGCGATTCAGGGTTGCCATGGCAATATAATTCACACCATGCCTCACCCAGACCTTCCTCACAAGTTTCCATTGGGGCATCCACACACTGGCAACAGATTTACTCGTTTGGCAGCATAACATTACACGCTGGAGCAAGAACTACGTCACAAGGTAAAGAAGGGACCTGTGTCTTTGTTATCATGAGGTCGGTCTGTGGCAGTGTCTCGTTCTGCAGCTTGGAGAGCATTACTCATGTTGGTAGGTCTTAGGCAAGCGGGGCCACTGAACCCACCCTTTCACTGAAAATGTGGGGAAAGGAAAATCAGTAAAATTAGACTATTCCAATATTTTTCAGTTATTTTTAAAACAAACCGATTTTGCCTCCAAAGTGTGACTTACACATCCCACCTGAAATCATTAATCATTAATTAAGCTCTCTGAAAATCAAACCCAAAGCCAGCAAAGAGAGAAGATAAATTAAAAAAGTGGCCATGGAAAAATAAATATGCTTTGCTAAAACGGCATATTAGTAGGTCCATTTCAGAGAAGTATGCTTGTTTAGTTTAGTCTGGGAATTCAAAAAGGGTAAGTAGAATCTGGAAGTACTTCTGCATAATGTCCACCATGCAGTTCAGGGATGCTCAAGCTGGCTTAGACCTGCTGGGAACAAGCTGTTTGTAGCTATACAGAAGTTGTTCATGTAAAATTGTGAAATTCCGTTCAAGTCAACAGGTTTAAATACATTCTTGTTGTGTGAAAGTCCCATCTATAAAAATACCAAGCTGTTAAGATCAGTGCATTAAGATCAGTCTTAAAATCTTAATTTGCAGACAATGCATTACATTTCCTTTTGTTATGATACATAATTGCCTTTCTGTAGAAGGCAATTCTCCTGGTCGTGAGACAAAGATACTTGTCTCTAATAACTTAGTCTGGCCACAGACTAAAATGTTTCTTCTTCATTACAAAGCTAGCAGCAGACACCAGACATCCCAGGTGAGAAACACCACCGATATATACAGTTGTCTCCCCGTGGACAGATGCTGGGGATGCCAGCTCTTCTCCCGCAAGGGGTGCGTGTAGGCCCATGCCCAGAGCCCCTGCAGCCCGTCGCCGCTGCAGACACTGCCAGCCGGAGCCCACCTCCACCTCCATCATGCCAACCCTTCACTCCGGTGTGTGCAGTCTGTGCACACCAGTGGTCTCAGGGACGAACTTACAGCCCCTTTGGGTTTGCAGGCTGGCGCCTGCATGCTGATCCTGCGCTGGGGCAGAAAGTAATAACTCACTGCTGTCAAGCTGAGTGTGGCTGCCTGTCTGTAGTGTTGGAAGAATTGGTATTCCACTTGATTTATACTTCCAACCAAGCTAATTAAGCAACAATTCAGGAGGAATCCATCATTGTGACAGACTTGTTGATTAACCATCCCACAAGCAAAGTCAAGCGTGTTTGGTAGCCTGAAAAAAAAAATCGGGTCAATAGGGACAAAAACAATGATTTGGCCATAATACAGCAGTGGCTATTATTTCCAAAAGCAACAAGAAGCTTAATACATTTCACAAACATGGAGGCCAACATTAAAAACAAAGGCAGCTCAGATCGGTGGGATGTTAGGTAAAGAGGGAAAACTTCTACATCTCATCTTTGTGTGATTAAGCTCCGAAGGCCAACTTTATGGGGATGGTGCCCCTATTAAAATCGTCTGTGCACCTTCATCTGTGTTTTCCAGCTCTGAAATGTTAGCACAATCCCCATGAGGTTTCTGGCATTTGTGAAAGTTCTGAGATTCATGCAATTATGATAATATCATCTCTGATTTTTTTGATGAAAATCAGTTTCTAGTCCTCAGGGACACAAGTCTGAAAAGCCCTAAGAGGATCTGCTATTAGAAATGGAAGAGAAGGACCTCAAACAAATGCTTTATTTTTAAATCTTCATGATGCTAAAACCCTCAAGAGGGTAAGAAGCAGGCAATGTGAAGAAGCAGAAGCTGAAGCAGATGAGATTAGTGATGCTGAACTCCCTAGCATTGTAGATGGGATAAAGAGCTGATTAAATTAGGTAGGATCTGAGACAACCATTAGCATTAGAAGGACTTTGGTGGAGCAGTGGTGACAGCTGACCCTGCAAGCATAGTCTCTGGATGTAGATCTTGAAGCCCTGCTGTTAACTGCCCTTCTGCTGGGACGCAGAGGCCCCGTGTCTGGCATCTGCCTGGCAGAGGCTGTGCCCAAGTCATCTCAGGATGGACGGAGGAGGAAGCCCTCAAACATCTTGCCCACAGGGCCTGATCCTTCAGGTGTTCCCAGAGCATGCAGCCTGGATTAAGGCTTTCCAAGAAGTCAGAGGCCTCAGAGGCTGTGGTTTTGGTGCCCATGCCCCAGTGTACCCTTACTGTCATCATGATATGGGAGAAAGGGAGGGTTCACGGCTGGTTTTGGAGGAACTGAACCTCCCTCTCTACCTTTGGCTGTGCCTCAGTCTCTCATAGAGAAACTGCTGCAATTTATACAGAACTAAAACACTTTTCAGACCAAAAAAAGGTCACATTATTCCATAACCTTGTGCTTGGCTGAAGGGGGGGAGGCTGGGTTTGACCCTGGCTGTGAGCAGCCCACTGGCCCATGCACTTCATGGCATGCACTAATAATTTTTTTTTTTTTCTTAATGCAATGCAGTTCTGAAGCAAGGAGCAACTGTACCATGCCACAGCAAAAGCTCTGACCATGGGCTGCAGAGTCACAGGCATCTCTCAGGCAAGGGTGCAACAGTAAGGGACTGGTATGCCCCGGTACAGCCTGGAGGGATGCCTGCAAGCCCAGGAAGGCTCAGCTCTTGCTGCTGCCTTCAGTGAGATGGTGACCCTTTCTCAAAAGAGGTACCTGTCCTTCTCCCAGTACGCCAAACTCAGGGAGGCAGATGGAAGGCCCGTCAAGAGTGCCCCCCCACCCTGTGTTTAGGTAGCTCAGCAGGAGCACAGGCAAATGTTGGGACCATTTTTCTGATGGCAAGGGGTACCAGAGGTATTTGACATTATCGTTCACAGATACTTGTCTTTAGGATCTCTTTGCTGCAGGGCTGGAGCTGAAATATGTTGCTTTTACCTGGCAATTCCTTACCTGAAATACCTTATCCTGTGATTCCTGGATACTCTTCTTGCACCCAGTCCTGCCCTGCGATAGCTGCACCTTTTCAGCCCCGGGGAGCGGGATGCCCAGGCAGACCAAGAGCGCACCAGACTTTTCAGAGCAGGTTTCCTGAGTCCCTCCACCAAGCTGGTTGGTGCCGCCCTGGGTGCCTGCCGCCAGCTGTGCCGCCAGCTGTGCCTGGGCCGGGTGTCCCCAGCCCACGGTGGCACTGGGGTCCGTTTCTGCTGCATGGCAGTGACATCTAGAGGCTCCCTGGCCTGAGCTCCTGTCTCTCACTGCTCACATGCTGCTGGCAGCACTTGGCAGGCAGAAACCTGCTCCTCATGAAGCCCCTGGGAAGCCCATTCACACTCTAAGGGTGAAGTACTGCAAGACTTAAATCCAAGCTCCTTCCCTCGCCCTCCTTTCCTAAACCTGCATGGGAAGGATCTTTGTTGTAGCACCTTGAGGAAATTTTATGTTGCTTCTGGGATCCGAGAGGTTTGGGGGAGGCAACCCATGTCCCGTGCCTGAGAGACAAACTGGTCCACATGGGGCTGGTGCTGATTAAACAATACAGCTTTCCACTCGAGGAAATATTATTTCCTTGCTTTATATGCTGTACATTAGATTTGATGCCATCCAGCATCAAATGCAGAGCTGCCACAGAAACACCTCTGTATTGAGACTGGCTGTGCAAGATGAAAGATTATTATGCAATCAGTGTTATGTATTTAAAAGCAATGCATTCAAAAAAGAGGGGTAAATATATCGTCTCCATAGGAATTGTTCAACCAGTTGATGAATGCATCTCCTGAAGCTTTCCCCAAGTTTGAGCTGAAATGCCTACCATGGAGAGAGACAGGGAATATTACTGCCCATATGAGGGGTACTTGGTATTCAATAGAATATGTATTTGCTAGGGTGGTATAGCAAAGGCATTGTGAGTCAGTGGAGCAGATTGCAGATCATCTTCTAGCCTGAAATCAGGGAACAAGCAGCCTAGTGGAGTAGAGCTCTCCTCACGATACAAAATTTGTGGGAAGATTGTGGTGAAAAGTGGGAGGAATGGCTCTTGCCCAGCCTGTGACCACCTCACCCTTGGAAACATTTAAGAGAAAGGTTAGGTCAGGCCTTTCCTGAGATCAAAGATCTCTGAGTGACAAAATGGGAGATCACGAGAGGATGACAGTAGCCAGACAGACAGCAAGGTGAGGCAGGAGCAGCATCGAGGCAGACTCCTGCCACCTCCACCCTCCTACAATGCATGATCCCTCATGGTGGCTGGAAGAGGCTGAACATATCCCAGTGGATGTTAGAGCTGAGATTAGGGGCTCTCAAGCCAAGTCCACCTAATGAATGTGCACCAAAGCATACACACACACACCAACCTCCCCCAAAAGTATTCAAGCCTCCCAACCTGCTTCCCTTATTTAGCAGCATTCTCATGAGGAGGAGAAGCCCCCATAAAAGTGGCTTTGGAGGAGCTGAAGGTAAGGGGGCACAGAAAGCTTGTCCCTATACCACACCACCACCTCCTCCTTCAGTGCCCTCTGTGCCTTCTATAGGCATGGAGGCATAGGTATTTGTTACCATCTCCACGGCTGTGTGATGGTTCCTCTCACGGATGCTAAATCCACATCTGGACTGAAGCAGATGCCGTAGGTGGGGAGAGAGGAGCAAGCCCTCCACCTGCCCCACAGCCTTTGTGGGATGGCCTTATGACCGTGCCAGAGGCATTGGCAGTTGGCTCCTGGGCATGTGGTGGTGGACAGCAGCTTCTCCAGGCACTGAAGTCCAAGCAGAGCCAAGGGCCTCCAGGGGAGAGGCAGGAGGAGGAGGAGAGCCATCCCTGCCGGCAAGCCCAGGGCAGTGGGGCTAGCACAGCTTCCTTCCTGCTGCTGCTGCTGAGCCTTCCATCCATCCCCTCACCTCTCCCTGCTTGTTTTGTCTGCCTGATGCGGAGGAGTTGGGCTGTAATGATGGCTCCCAGCTCAGCGCAGGGAGAACTGCTGCGACAAGGTGGGAGACACAGCGGTGGGGTGAGCCCTCTCCAGCAGCCTCTGATTTCATGGCCTAAAAACCCTTTTCTTTATCTCTGAGGCACACAACTTACACCTCCATCCATGGAGCAGGAAAGTGCTTTGTTTACTAGTGGTGTGTATGATCTGCAAGACCTAAACACAGTTATTAACTTATAGAGCTGCTAACGTGCCTTGGGCTTTTTTTTTTCCCAAACTAGCATCCCACATCCTCTAGAGCTCAGAGGTGACAGGAGATGTGGAGAGAAATTGACCTTGTCAGATTGTCTCAATTTTACTGGATGGCAAGAAGAATGGTTAAAAGAAAATAGCAGCTATGAATGCCGGATTTTTCTTTTTCAGATACTTTCTTTTTCTCTTAGGCACTGGCATAAAAGCTTCCCTTTTCATTATTATATCGGATGAAACCAAGGGGTTTTTTCCCCCCATTGGAAAAAATAAACAGATTCAAGCTTCTAGAGCAAAAAGTAATCAGTAACGGCCAGCACAATGTTGCGCTGCTGTGCTCCTCAGAAATCAAATTTAGAAGATGAATTGAACACCTGACCCAAAGGCCACAGATGTCACTGGTTTCTACTGAGGTCCCTTGGCCAAAACCTTCCACACCAGGCTGAAGATGTTAGGAAGCCAGAGGGAGAGCAATGTGCTGTGTTGGACTTGGACATGCTCTTCTGGGCTCTGCCGGCCAGACACAGGGTGCGTGACCTCAGGAAAACCATGCTGAGATCCTGGTCCATCAGAAACACTGAGCCTTGGTGATAACCAGCTGAAGGCAACAGCAGTGGTCAGGCTTTGCATCAGACCTTTCTTTGCGGCTTCCTCTCTGCAACAGGCACAGCACAAATACGTGGGTCCCTGCAAGTGGTGAAGAAAGGAGCTTGAAAGTTAAATTAGGTCTGCTTGTACAGCACTGTGAGTCTCCAGGGAAAGGCCAGATGCAATTTCGTACTAAGCATTATAGCTTCTGTATCATCTACTATTTGATTTCTCATTAAAGGCGGCACAGGGGAATTTTAGACTTTTAAATGGTCCTTGTAACACTCACCATTTCAAACTGCTCATTCGGGTGTTGGCTCTGGGCTGGGGAGGGGTTGACATCATTTCTCCTTCCAAAAGGAGGCATCACAAACTCTCCCTGAAATTTGATGAGGCAAGAGGACACCTCTTGGTGTGGCTGGAAGAAAGAGGGCCCAGGAGTATGAAGTTGGGCCTGTATGGGCTAGGATTGGGCCTGTGTACAAAGAGGCCAAAGCAGCACTTTCTGTGCCACTGCCAGAGGCTGCCTGGTGTGAGCACCGACCCCTCCAGCAAGCGCCCACGCCAGAGGGCCCCGTGCGCCGGAGCCTGACCTGGTGGTCGCAGAGAGGCTCCGGGGAGGATTCTGTGTCTCACTGCCCCACAACCAAATCATGGGGACTCGGGAAGGTCTGTGTTACACTTCACACCAGGCAAGCAGGAGGGAGCTAAGAGATCTCGGCATGCCAGGAGTACTCCTGCATGCCAACCTGGGTCACCCTGTGCGCTGGAAGGCATTTTTCCTGCAGGCCTCGTCCCTGCTCTTGATGCTGGCAGGGCTAACCTTATGGCGGACTTAAAAACTCTGTCTGCCTCCAGGCATCAACAGACAACTCCACCTGACAACTTTATGCTAACAAATGCTGGGAAACGGCATTTTTGGCTCAGCTCTTTCAGCAGGCGACAGATCCAGCCCTCCTTTTTAATGTTCATTTAATGTGAACAAGTCCTAGAAAAGACGGACATCTGCAATCACTCATCTCTGCTGCTGAGACCTGATGGCATGACGTTGCAGGTACTTGTTCACAGACAGCAGACTGTTTTTAAAGCCAAAGTTCTGAGCATGGGATAGAGGAATCCTGTTTCCATTAAACCACATTTGTAAAAATAATGTCTTTTTTTTTTTTTACCCTAGTGCAATTTCACTTTGAGGTCTTTTTGCTCACCTCCTCCCCAAGGCTGGGAGAGTGCCGTGCTGTTGGGCACTAGTCACATCCAAGAGGCAGCAGGCCGAGCAAACGGCTTTGTTTTGCTGAGCTGGAAGTGCCAAATTGTGGAAGGCAACAGCCAGAAGCTGCCTGCAAAGCTGCTGAAAGGTTCAGGAAAGGTTCATCGCGGCTGCGCCCCTGGGATGTGCCCTCCGTGCTGCCTGGCCAGCGGTGGATTGGCACACATTCCCACTGACCTACATTAGAGTGATTCATGAGTCACACATTAAAAAAAATTATTTCTCTAATGAACAGACTGCTGTTACTGAGATGGCGATTTTGTGTGAGATGCTAAGCAAGAGCCTTTGGATATTTTGGTGTAATAATGTACTCCTAACATAGCATTAACAGAAAATAACTGGCATTAGGCTTTTAGGCAAATATTCATGGCTTTCAAGGTACTTTATGGATGAATTGATTCTGTTGCTCAGATGGGAAAACCGAGGCATAGAAGAGCTATTGCCTTCTCTAGTCCCACAGTAAGTCAATAGCAGAGCAAACAAGATAAAGAGAAGGGGGCAGGATTTCCAAACCTCACTTTTACTTTTGACTGAACAACGGGAGAGCTTTTAGAAAGGCCTGAGGCTCAAGTGTACCTGGTGGCAGAAATTCAGCAGTAGAAATTTTTAGGTCAGGAACAGATTGTTTCTCTTTTTTTGACAAGATATGCTCTGATTAGATGAAGACTTCATTAATCCAGGGACGTGCCATGTCATGTATAATACAGGAGTTCAGACGGATGGAGCACGATGTTCTCCTCCGGCGCGCGGATCTGAAGTGGTTTGGTCTGGATGGGGATGATGATAGCTGCCTGGGTTAAAGAAAAACAAGTAAGCTCCAAATTGTCCTCCTACAAAAAAAAAAAAAAAGAAAAAGAAAAAAAAAAAAAAAAAAAAAAAAAAAAAAAGAAAAAAAAAAAAAGAAAAGGCATGCAAAGCCTTTTGGCAAATTAGGGTTTCCTGGGCCCAAGTATTTGAACAAACATTTTTTCCCCTGTAAAATGGACAGATTGGATAAGAACTTCTGAGAAACAACACGGTATAAGCCCTCTGTACTGCTGATACGGAGACACTCCCTTGAGACTCATCTTAATTTGTCTTTTAAGGTGTGTGTTTTAACTACTTAATTATTAGGGAACAGATTTTTTTTTCTCATTTACAGTATATTCATTCATCTTAAAAGCCTGTTTCTCCTGTTCTCACCTCTGGAAAGTTTAAACGTAGAAGCTTCACCTGAGAAGGTGATTTAGATAAGGGGTTGTTTGCCCATCTCCGAACAGGCTCTTGCCTGTGGGGCAGAAGAGCCTCCCGCAGTTTCAGGCGTGAGCTGCAGATGGCAGAATTGAACTGCGGACTCGTTTCGAGACCAGCACTCATTTGCTCTCCAAACCAGCAAACCAAATACTTTTCAACCAAGAGACCAAGGTAAATGCAGCGTCTTGTAGGTGAGTGAGACTCGCGATACAACACCAGCACACAGCTTGCTTTGGAGATGTTAAAATCCTCTTGCAAAATAGATTCTTTTTCTCCACAAACAGAGGCTCACGGCCAATGTTTGTAGTGCCAGGGTTGTTCTGAGGGGGCTTCACCCACCTTCTCCCACCCACAGAAGAACAGAAAAATGTACAGAGAAAAGCACCGAAGATAACCAAAGTTTCTGGGAAGCGCCTGGTTGAGGAAGTATTAAATAGATTAGGATGTCTTAGTCTGGAAAAGAGATGCCTACACTGACAGTCGAGAGCAGGTGCATAAGAAAGAGCATTCATTGTCCCTGTAATGCAAGAACCAGGAGCAGCAAATAAATCATTTGCTGGTGCGTTTGAACAGGCAGAAGGAGGTACTGCTTTACACAGCCTGGAAATGGTAGGGCTCATGTCCACTGACACTGGGCCTGCCAAACCCTCGTGGCACTTTGGACAACTTCATGGGAGAGGAATCAATCGAGGGGTACCATGCTCAAAGGCATTCCCTCTGGTTCATGATGAACCTGGTTCCTGTCATTATACCCTTCCCAAGGTGTCTGCTGTTGGAGGCAGGAGGCTGTGCTAATGGCCCTTTCAGCTGGCCTGATCCAGCACTTTCTGTGGCCTTGGCCTGGGGACCCAGGTCAGGGGATGCTGTGAGGTGTGCAGCTCTCACTTCCAAAAGAACTTTTGCTGGAGAAAAACTTGAGTCTGTGACCCAGCTACATTGCACAAGCTCTGAGGCTAAAAGATCCAAAAATGTATTAAAAAAAAAAGAATCTCTTTACCTTTGAAGGGGAGAAGGTGGGACCAATTCCTGGCTCTGGGTTTCCAAAGGCATGTAGTTAATGGATCTGGATCTGTGTGACGACAAGGGGGAGCAGGAGCAGAAGGGAAAGAAGGATCAGACCAACCCAATGACCTGCATCATCCCATAGGTGCCTCTGCACTTAGGACATTCAAGTTAGCGCCTTTCTCAAAACCTATTTTCCCTTTGAGGAAAAACAACTCTTTTCCCATTTCAATTAGGCTTAATTGGCAATATGGGAACAGCCCTAATTCATAGCCATTTCCTGGCAGCGCTGGATTTAGCGCTGCTTAAGTAGCAGACAGCATTCTGCCGTCAGCGTGGTGGGGTGATGACAGCAGCAGCTATTAAAGCCAACAGAGGAGGAATAGCAGGATCTCGGTACTACACTCTGGCTGGGAATGCTGGTGCCCCGGTGTTAACAACTGGATAATACGAAATGCTGATCAGCAATTGCTCAGGTCCATTGGCTTTTTGGCATCAGCCAAACAAGCTTTTAAACTGTTCCTGTGGACTTGATATTTGGGCCTTTTAGCTTGCTAGCTGATCTGGTTTGACAAGGGGGCTCGGTTTTCCTGGCTGCAGAAATATTCCCAGTGTTATAAGGTTACCAGGTCTGATATAGCTTAATACTGGCCAGGCACAAATAAGAGTAAAGAATTGTATAAAGTTTCAGATAAAACACATGCAGAGATGACACCTGATCACCATGTGTCTACACAACTCTTCTGCTAGCAGCAGGGCATGGCTCAGCACCTGAAACACCTGGAGGAGGTTCTTGCTATTTGTGATTCGGTGGCAGGGACCCCTCTGGCCAGAGGCAGAGTGGGTATCCGCTAATTGGAAATTAACTGAAATGCGTCGACTTGAGCAAAGGATGAGTCTGAAGATCTGAGAGATGGAAAGGTGCGCCCAGCCTCTGAACCCTTTATCGGTGGAACCATAACACTCCGAGAGGTAATTGAGATGCAGTAAAAATGCTGTGATGTCCAGTGGTAAGAGTGCCGTTACAAGGGAAATGGAGCAAGTGCTAATGTGAGATCATTAGGATTGCAAGGTCATTTGGAGCCTTTTTTTTTTCATTTTCTTCTGGCCAATGAAAGGGACCATTAAGGTGGAAACAACTACTGTTTGCTCGTTAATTACTACAGGAAAATGAATAGCCATACATGTTTCTGATCACTTGCTCCTGGTAAAGTTATGCTGGCAGAATAAGCTATTCATCACGTTTTGTAGCTGAATGAGGAAAGGTCACCTGGTTTCTGACCAGCCAGAAAGCAGAGCAGGTCTGATCCTCATTTATGCCGTGCCCTGGCTCACTGCTGTGGCAGGTGACAGGGGAGAAGGGACCCACATGTACGCTGGCCTTGGCTTTCCACACTGGAAGAGGGTCAGCCCAGCTCAGTGCAGTGTCGGTGCAAACACGCTGAGCCATGCAGGCAAGGATGCTGGGATTTTTCCTTCAGCAGCATGTGCTGGCCTGTCTCCAGATCCTCGGTAATCTCCGTGTCCAGTGCCTTATTTCCGTTTATCCTAAATTTGCTCAAATCCTGGGTGTAATCCTTCATTGGGGTGGGGGAGCATAAGTCCATGTATTGAACTACTTTTCCATAATTGCATTTGCCTGCGGCTACTCTCTAATCTGCCTTTCCACAAATCTTGCACAATTATGCTGGAACCAGTTTACAGCCGCATATGCAAGGACGGTGCCCGAGGAGGCAGCCAGGCACACGTGTGTAAGGGGGTGTGTGTGCGTGCACACATGCCCATGGGTGAAAGCAGAGCCCTTAGCACGGCTGGTCCTAGGCAGCAGCTGCCTCCAGCGCTTGTCTGGCTAAGCCCTGCCTCTGCCTGCCAGTGGCTCCGATCCCAAGCAATTATGTGGAGCTGCCACGGGCCAGAGTTGTCCTTCTGCTTCAGAAGAGGCTGAGCAAACAGCTTTCTCTGCTATTTGTTCATACCTACCTCCTGGGTGAGGTTAACCAACGGCATAAGAGATAAAGCAAGGGCCAGGTAATGGTTGTGACTGGGGCTGTCCTGTCCTGTCCTGCTCCGTCACAGTGGAGCAACTGTCGCACTTGCAGGACCCACCTGCAGGAGCTTGCTGCACCTCCAGGCAAGGCTACAGCCATTTTGCTTCATCACTTTCATCAGGGAGGTCTCGTAGCCACGAGGTCCAACTGTGGCTTGGGAGCCTCTGTCCCTTGCCCTGCCTGCATGCCCAATAGCCTTCTGCCTGTGCCCCGCACACGGGGCTCAGGGATGCTCTGCTGCAGGAGCCGGGTGGGCGCTCTGGGCTGGTGGGTGTCCTGCTCCCAGCTTAGCATCACTGCAGGCAGGGAAGCCAGCCCAGGAAAGCTCCCCAGGGTTTCTTTTTCCTGGGAGGTCTCTTGTCTCTTCCTGCAGCCAACCCAAAGAGACTTTGCACAAGAGCACACGGCCCTTGACCGTGCAGTTTCCCTTGGATTGTGATGAAGTTGAGCAAAGATCACAGCAGAGCTCTGCTGGTCCCCCACTCTGTGCCTCCTGCAGTGACTGTTTCTTCCACCCTGAAGAGATCGCCCCTCCTCTCCCGCACTATCTGCAGCCCCATCAGTCCAAGAGCAAACACACCAGCAAGCTTGATACGAGCTCGTTTGCAAGAACAATATCCTGCGGGGACGGGGCTTTGGCTAGGTGCTAGTATATAATGTTTGGCTTCACAATTATTTTTTTGGTTGGTTGGTTTTTCTAAAAAAAAGAAAACAAGGGGGACTAGATGACGGGGAGGAGGGCATCTCAACAGAAATTTTGATAGAAGCATTACAATAAGCAGCCTGCCAACACCAAAGAATTGGATCACAAACTTTGTTTAAGGAAAAAAAAAAAAAACACAGAAAAAAAGGTCCAGCATTTTCAGAAATAAGTGTTTCCTCTTGTGATTTTGAAGTGCTTCCTTAAATTGCATTTTTAACTGCATTAGAAAACAAAGTCAGAATCAAAGCGAAGTAAGCTGGATGATGCCATAAAGTTTTCAAACAGAGTTTATCTAGAATTTGGACATTTTCATATTCTAATTCAGGAACGGACAAATTTTGGATGCCTGCAATTCTCTGGGGGCTCATCTTCCCATACTTCACTCAACTCTTCTTGAAGGATGAGAGACACAGAGTGCAGAGTGAGCGGCTGCTGCAAGGAACTGGTGGTGAAGTGCCCTGTTTTAAAGGGGTTTGGGGTGTCAGAGATTTTTCTAGCTCACAGACATCCAAAATGTGAAATTATCATCATAATAGAGCAAAGCATGGCTGTGAGAAGCTGAAGGCTTTGAGGGCCAGGTGGATGCTGGGGAAAAATCCTGTAGACCTGCTTTGTGGAGACACTCTTTCTGGCTGTCAGAAGGGAGCAGCTCACCTGCACAGCCTGGCACACCTGAGCCCTTTCAGCTTAAACTCCCTCCTGGCCTGCAAGTGCAGAGGCAAAAAAGATGGATGAGGTTCTCAGTAGGTTCTCAACCCCACATGGCTGCTGTGAGATGTATCGCGTGGCTTCATACCTACAACATGCTACAGCTACATGTTACCCCTTTTTCAGCAAAGGGAGCTGAACTGTGCACCCATCCATTGCAAAAACTCCTTCTCCTTCCCCGCTCACGGTTTGGTTGCTAATGCAATCTAAATAGTAAATAATATTTTAAGCAGCTTTCACTTGATGAAGAGGCTCAAACAACCTTTGCTGTTGTCATGGTTTAACCCCAGTTGGCAACTAAGTTGGCAACTAAGAACCACACAGCCGCTCGCTCACCCTCCCCACCCCCGGTGGTATGGGGGAGAGAATTGGGGGAAAAAAAAGTAAAACCCATGGGTTGAGATAAAGGCAGTTTAATAGGACAGCAAAGGGAGAGAAAATAATAACAATAATGATAATAGGATATACAAAACAAGTGATGCACAATGCAATTGCTCACCACCCGCTGACCAATGCCCAGCCAGTCCCCAAGCAGCGATTGCTGCCCCTCGGCCAACTCCCCCAGTTTATATACTGAGCATGACGTCATATGGTATGGAATAGCCCTTTGGTCAGTTTGGGTCAGCTGTCCTGGCTGTGCCCCCTCCCAGCTTCTTGGGCACCTGGCAGAGCATGGGAAGCTGAAAAAGTCCTTGACTGGTGTCAGCACTACCTAGCAACAACTAAAACATCAGTGTGTTATCAGCATTCTTCTCATCCTAAATGCAAAACACAGCACTGTGCCAGCTACTAGGAAGAAAATTAACTCTATCCCAGCTGAAACCAGGACAGCTGTGAAACATGCCGGAGTGTTTTTGAACAGCGTAATGAAAACTCTCTGAAGAACAAGGCAGTGGAAGAGCCGGTATTACAAATGCCCTGAGAGTCCGTTAGCTTAACTTCTTTATTGATCTTCCCTGAAAACGAAGCGCTATAGCAGAGAGGTTGAGGGAAACAGATAATAAACACAAGACACTTTTAACATGTGCAAACTGAGATTACGGATCTAGGGAAGACATCTCAATAGAAGCACAGTGCCAAACTCCCCAGGGCTTCCCAGCGGGTGAGCTGACAGGCATTAGTTACCATACAGTAAAACCACTCTTTTTGGCATCGAATCAGGAGGAGGTCAAAGCCTGGCTCCTGCTTGTCTCTGCAGGAAGGGGCACATCAGGCAGCAATTAAAGCAGGATTGAGGAGGTGCGCATGAGTACCAGGCAGGAGAGTCAGGGCTGGACTTCAGCTCTGGGCAGCTCTTGGGAGTTTTGATCCTTTGGCAAGGTGGACCAGTTAGCATCACACCTTCACGTTAACTTTGGTCTATGCTGGACTGGGACTAGTTTCCTATTTGGCATCTGTTTCCAAATCAAAACCTTAAAATTCTTAAGAAAATTGCCTGTCGTGCTCTGCCAAGATACCAAACCGTGCCGGTCCTATGTTGGCAGTGCGTGCCACTGCCCAGGGGAAGCAGGCAAGGACAGACGCCAGCCCCTACATTTTCCTGCTGCTGCTCGTCCTCTGCCTCTGGATGCCCAAGGCTTTGCCGAGGGAAGCGGTGGCATGTCTTTCTTTGCTCCAGAGAAGCTAGAAGGAGTAATGGGTAACACTTGGTTTGAATCAAATTGGTACTCAGACTCAGACCTGCCCCGACCATCAAGCCGAGCCTTTCATTATGCGTATTGTCCTCTTCTCGCCTCCAGCCAGGACTGGAACAGCATTTCTGAAACATCATGAACACCTGCAATGGGATTCCTGATGCATGGCTGCGTGAAGCTATGTGGATGATTTGGATAAGGATGCAGGGTTTTGGCTGCTTGTTTGACTCCACTCAGCATACCTGGAAAAGCCAGCTTGATGGGTCATCTCTGCAAGCAAGCTGGCCTCCCCTCTCTGGCACAGATGATCACAGGGAGCCTGTTGTCCCACCTCCTTCATGCTGCCCCTTTCTAAACGCAGGAAGCAAGCAGCAAGCTGTCAGCTCTACTTGCTTGGTTTCAAGCACAGCTTAAAGGCTTTTTTTTTTCTCATAGAGGCTTTACCTTTTCTCCTATGATGATCTTCATTCCCAACAGCCATGACCTGAGCTAACAGTGGCAGGAAAAGGTGCTGCATCTCTGTTTGAGTTGCACAGCTGCAGCTCTGCCTTTTTGAAGGTTTAGTGCCTAGGGAATGAGAAATGTCAATATTACCATATAGTTTTCCTTGGGTAGTATTGAAATCCTCCAGCTGTCAGGTTAATTTAAAGCCAAAAAATAAATCAAATTTAATCACAATTTTGTGATCTTTTTTGCCTCTTTCAAGAAAAGATCCCATGGCTACGCTAAAAAGGTGTTAGATGTTT
Organism: Balaeniceps rex; assembly: GCA_013401315.1. NCBI lineage: Eukaryota > Metazoa > Chordata > Aves > Pelecaniformes > Balaenicipitidae > Balaeniceps > Balaeniceps rex. The sequence continues at coordinate 116,508 of VYZW01039753.1, read as the reverse complement.
CAAGGACATTGATTTGTTAGAGAAAATCTTTCATTCCTTGATCTGAACATCTCCCTAAGCAAGGGAGGAGGGCGTGTCCCAGGCTCAGGAGCCAGGATCTGCTCGAAATACATCAATTTTAAGTTTAGATCAGTTTCTGTTTCGGTGCCATCCTTTCACTCTGGTGTGAAGCAAAAAAGAAATTGCTCTGGCTTTCTGGTGGCCTTCAGACAAGCTGACGTGCACCCTTGGGAAACGCACCTTCTGAAATCACCTCTGAGCCACCCCAGCTCCTACAGGCCATGACTCAGCATGGAGCAGCACCAGCCTGGGGGTGCTGGAGCCCCTCCAGAGGCACCATTGCCCATCGTTCCCACCATGGCTTCTCCCTTGCAGCTGGTCTGGAGCCCTTGGGAACCAGCCCCAGGAAAGGGCTTTCCATTCCCTGTTCCTGCTTAGGTATTTTGAAAGGGAGGAAGGCTGGAGGAACAAGGAGGTTTGAAACAGGGAAGGGGGAGAAGATGCTTGCCAGGGGAGCAGCCAGAAGGAATTGCAAGGACATGTGAGATTTAGAGGTCCAAAGACCCCATACATCATTATCGAGAGGAATCCAGCGCATCACCGCTCAGCAGAGGCAGGGCCATGAGTCTGCAGTGCGGAGGGCAAGGGAACGGAAAGGACCGGAGACAACATTGATTTTCTTAGGGGAAAAAGTGAGCAAGAATGACCTCAATGGAAAAATATTTTTTTTCTCTCTCTCTTTCTGTCTCACAGACAAATATAGCCCTACACGTTATGCAAAGGCAGTGTTCAAGCATGCTTGGAATGAGCAACTTGGGAGGCAAATTGCTACCACTTGTCCTTACCCTTGTTTTTTGGCTTTTATTTCCTCTTTTTCCTTTGTCTTCTCCCGTCCAGCATGGCCCATCCCCGACAGCCACCACAAAGCCACCTCAGAGCGAGCCCCTGCTTTGAGAGGAGAGGGGGGTGCCCAGGGGGCAGCTGCCAGCAACCGCAATGAGAACAACCACTGGGCTTCACAAAATGACCTGAGAGGAAAGATGGATAGAACTGGGGTTGTGCAGGTTAAAGAAGAAGGGAGAGATGTTTCTGTTGAGTATTAGAAAGGTCTTTCCAGCAGTAAGGAAATGCTGGAGTAGGCTGCCTGGAGATCTCACCGACACCTATCCCAGGGCGTGTTTAGGAACCAGTTCAGCAATATCTGTCCAGAAAGGCACAGGCGCAGGCACTCATCCCTCCTGACAGACTCATTGCTCAGCGACAGATCAGATGATTTTCTTGGTGCCCCATTTCTGCGAGATTTCTTTCACTATGGATGTTACAGAACTTTTTTGCTTGGAGTCAAAAGGCTGCCAAGTGCCTTTAGTTGTTTCGATTGTTTGACCTGGGCTTGGGTGCAAAGAAGAAATCCTGCCTTGTGTTGCCAGCAATAATCAAAACCCACCCTTGTCCTCCTCCTCTAGGAGGGATAGAAGCAGCTCTTGAACCTTGGAGCCAGCTCTGCAACCAGACCTGGGACTGAGCAATACAGGGCAGCACCCTTGCTCACCCTCTCACCATGGGCCCAGGGCAGAGATGGGTTTTGCAGCCCAGGGTCTCCCAGGACAGGGTGGCAGGGCTGGGGAGACCCAGAAATAAATTACCAATGGAAGAAACCGTGGGACCAGTCTTTTTTACCCACGGTGGCTGCACTCGTGTTTTACATTTCTGTAGGGCTGTGCGTTTCACTTTCCTTCGCCCGGGAGGTGCCAGCTCCTGCCCATGCTTGTTTCTGGCAGCTCCCCTCTGGAACTCACCACACTGCCCAGGGCAATTCAGCTCCGTTCCCCCAGCACTACCGCAGGCTGTGAGCATTGGGGCAGGGCCCATCCTTGAGCTGCATAGACACCCAACACCTATCACACCGGGGCATCATCTGGCTCATCCTCTAACTCAACAAGTAGTAAGTAATATTAACGATAACAATAGCAATAACTAGCAATAGCAATAGCAAAGCTTCCCTTCCAAATGCCAGAATAATCCCCATGTTGTATTTATGAGAAAAAAAATTAAAAATTAAGAAATCAAATCTCTTCCTCAAACCCAAACCGTGAGATACCTGGAAACTGGCATGGATATCCTCATTTCTAACCCTCAGCTCAGCCACTATGTAAAGGAGTCAGACAACATCAATAGTCTGTAGCATGTGTTGCTCCTCGCCAATAGGAATGTGGGAAGCAGCAGAGCCAAAGCAGTTGCAGTCACCTCCGTGGGCAATGCCGTGTCCAACGCAGACGGTGAGGGCTAATGGTCTGGGTCAGTGCAGAAGTAAGAACAGCTGCACCTCCCACGGTCGAGGTTGCTGCCTGCTGTTACCCCAGGGTTGTGTTTCTCTCTTTTCTTGGACAAGCGTGACGCCAAGAGCGTGGAAGAGGTCTCTCCTCCGCAAAGCTAGTTGTGTCTGATTTCTAGGAAATCAATCAAATGGGATGAAACTAAAGAAAATGGATTGACCTGTAAACAGAGAGATTTTTCTCAGTCTCTCATAAGCAAAAAAATAAAAGCCACAATTACCTTCCCTAAAAAATAACAGCAAATGTCATCTGCCAGCACTGTTATTTCCACTCCTGGTGGGGAGGCAGACTGGTGCTGCTCGCAGATTTTCTGTGAATGGGCTGGGAAGCAAAGCAATTAGGCAGAAAAGAATAAACTATTCATCCAAACACAACAGCCAACAGAAGAGCGGCTGTGAACAAGTCAAGCTTTCTTCCCTCCTTGCCATTTCGAATGCTCAGTGAGAGGTGGCAAAGCTGTGAGTGGTGGGACGAGTGTCTGGTACGCACCCAGCTCCCCGTGGCAGACCACCCCCCTCCCAGGGGTTTTTGTGCCCATTAAGAAGCATGAGGGTGAGGTGGTACTTGCCCACCTAAGGAGTCATTTGTGCTTGCAAAATATTAAAAATTAAAATAAAAATACTAACATTCCCCAAGCTTCATACAGAGTTTTTGTACTTGTAGCCTGCAAGAAGAGTTGGTCCGATACTGGTGGCTGGGGTCAAACCAGTTTGTAAATCACCTTAGGTTTCCAGTCCTTGCTGGTGCAATGCCTGCACTACCTTAGCATCGTTAAGACAGAGGCTAAGCTCTTCCTCGCAATGACTCTGGGATTGGTAACATCCACCTTCATCCTGGCTCTTAAGGAAAATGTTCCCCAAACACCATGGTTGCAGCGGGACCACGGCGGGAGGCAGAGGAGAAGCCAAGGGAACCCTAGCCAGGAGCCAAACCCTTCCTGGTGGCCTCATGTGGAGGGTCTGCCCAAGCATTGGTGGCCCAGGCTGGGATCCCTCCTTGTTCCTGCTGCTCGGCAGGAGGAGGGAGAGAACCGCTGCTGCCGGGTGCACGCAGGTGTCACTGGGTTTTGGCTGGAGCAGTGCCCTTCAGGCACCACAGCTGCATCTCCAAAAGGTTCATACACATTGGTACAACTTCCCAAGGGATAACAAATCTGTTCTCTACCACGTTGTTTCCAGTCATTTGAGGGTTTTGATGGAAAAGCTACGTTTTTCACAGAAATGCCACCTCTTTGGCAAAAAAAGGTGTTTGTTGAGAAGTCAGTCTTCAGTCAAAAATATTACATCAGGGAGAAAATGCTGAGCAGTCCAACTACCCCTACTCGAGCTGTACAGCCATGGGCCTGGTGCAGATGTGTGAGCAGAGTGGAGGTACCGCTGCAGATGTAGTCCCTCAAAGAAATGACTTGACCAAACAGCGCAGCACGGGATGGGAAGGAAATAATAAATGCGATTTGTTAACGTCCAAAAGGTGAGAGAACAAATTTAAAGCAAAAAAAGAGAAAGGGAGAGACTCTGCGCTCATGAGCTATTGGGAGGAGAGATGACGGGCACAGGACGAGAGGAGGAAGACCTGTGCTATCCAGGTGGTCACCTGTATGACACTGAAGAGGCTTTTTAAAAGCCACAGCCTCTCCTAGGCACATGGCTTAGGAGACAACAACAATTTTGTTTGGTTTGGCATGTTCACAGCACCTGACAAGCAGGCATCTAGAAAGGCTCTTTCGATTTTTGCTCCATAAACTGTGAACAAATGCTTTACAGGAGGAAATTTCTGTGTGATGACAATCTCTGAAAAATATCAAAAAAAGGCTATGCCAGAAGGGTCCGCTTCAGGGCAAGCATTAACTGTTTGACCACCAGGGCTGACTGCCCCTCTGGCATCAGGTCTTAGGAACGCGCATCCGAGTGGTTTGGGAAGAAGCACCACCAGTTTGGTGTGCTCATTTTCCAGGTTCTGTACAATTTCTTGGCAAATAAATAAAGACTTTGTTGAAGTTATTTTTTTTCTTTGACCAAACACAGTATAAAACATGGTTTTGTGTGAAAAGCCTGAAGCCAAACAGTGCCAGATATGTTTTGTTACCATCAGTCATGTGGAAGAGCTGTTCGGAGACTGCCACCTCTAAATAACACCCTGCGTGTTTGAGAAGTGATGTATACAGCCATTCAGTCTGTCTTTGGGATGATAAAAGCCTTCAGATCAATCTCCTTACATCTGCATCTCCTGGACCTGATGATGGGAAAGATGGGATACAAATTTCTTCTGGCTCTTTTAAAACACTTTGTTGCAGAGTTGGCAGTGCCATATTGATGAAACCTGACAGCAATATTATTTTATTTATTATTTCTTTCATTTATTTATTTATTTACTTATTATGATCAGCATTTCTTAGATTTTGGAGCTATTGGGGCATGCACGGATTTCCTGGCTGAGCCAGGGGACCTCTTCCCTTTATACTGCACAAATATATAGTCCCTCCACCTCTCCCAAACCACTTAGGGCAATGTCTGCTCATGAATGATGGCACGAATGGATGCATAATTCACTGAGTGCCCAGTCTTCCCATCCCATAGAGCGCAAAAATGTACAGGCACAAGTCTATATGCAGGAGGCCCTTCTCTCCAGCTCCATCCTTCTCTGAGCAAGGGCAGCTGACTGACTGAGGTGGTCCTGGCCTCCCCCAGGGATGCCCTATCCCTCTGTGTTACCTTGGTAGTGCAGATTCTGGTTCATTAAGGGCTTGCTGTCCCTTCCCTCTTCCAGGCTGTCTCGTAGCCTGTTGCTTCTCTCCTCAGGCCATACATACCATCACCAGAAGTGTTTCACCATTTTCCACTGATATATGTGGGACAAGCAAAGGGCCAAGCAGGGGGTGGTGGATGTCCAGTAGATTCAGAAAGACTTGCAGAATGATTTTAGTTCCCAGCTGTAATTCAGCATCCCCTGCTTTGAATTTTTGTTCTTTATTCCCAAATGATATTCCAGCTGATGTACACCGCAAGGGTCCAGATGATTGAAGGCCCATCGTGACCTTAGAAGAGAGGCTGGAGACAAAGGTCCCCATCTCAGTCTGGGATTGTCTTTCTCACCCTTATTGGGACAAGCTAATGAAGGAGTCTGAAGAGCTTTGCTTTTCCTACGTGGGACCTGTTCTGCCTAATCTGCACATGTGCTGACTAGAGTAGGGCCCTGGGCCACCCCCCTCCAAGCACGTGTGCTGACGTGGCTGCTTCATGCTCTGTGGCTTACAGGAGCTGTCTCCACGCATCCTGCAGCAGAGCGGGCTGAACAGAGCTGTCCGAAAGGCAGAGCATTTTGCGCTAATTGAATTAACGTCTTCCGTTAAGGTTACTGTCTGTTAAAGGGCTAATTTTCTTCCTGAGCCTGAGGGCCAGATTTTCCAAAGCAAGATACCGAGGAGAAGACTGAGGCAACGTGAGCTTCTTATGAGCTACCTCTAGCATCTTACCTCAGTCCTCGCTGCCAGTGAACTGAGACACGTTTGGCAGACACATGCTCTGACATCTGTAGATCCTGACCATTTGGCCATCAGTAGAGACTGAAGCCAAAACCGTCACTTTAAAGACCTTCTTCTGCTTCAGTATAAAGAAACGCACCCTTAACCAAGAAGGATGTTGCAGACTTTTACAATTTCATGTTGGGTACAAAGATTCGATACGATTGTGAAGAAGGATTTAGTCTTGCTGTACTGCAGATGACCCATGAAACAGCTTATGGGTCAGCCAGCTCTGCAGATACCTGGTCTGCACAAAAAATCAGGCCTGAGGCGGTCCCTATAGCACTGAGCCGTGATGCTGTGAAAAAAAATCAGACCTGTTTACAGCTCCATGCACAAGCATATTGTACCTTTGACAAGACTAATGCAAAAATCAAGAGGGATAGCTTGAGACAAAAATCACTTAAAGGCATCTTCTTGTATCCTTGAGTTTATATTACACAAAGTAATTACAATAAACACAAGATCAAGTAGTATCAAGCCTCTAAAAATGAGCTGTGTATATTAATGCCCCTAAGCAAGACAGCGCCTGGGATGAGCACTCTCACAGGAGATAATCTCTGTCTCTACCCCTCTGTGGACACACAAAACAACATTCTCATCATTCTGATGTCACGGCAAGTCCAACAGACCAAAAAAACCCCAACTAAACCAACCCCAAATCTCACAGACACATCAAAGGAGCACAGCCAGTGGAGGAAACAAGCACACATCTTACATCAGCCTGCATCGGGTTGCTATGCAACCAGGAAATCCACACGTGTTGCCATGACGATGTCACTTCATCATCATTCAGTGCACAGCTCAAACAAGTGCAGCAAGTTGTCGGTGCGCACATGCCAGGACAGAAAAATGCGGGATCGAGCAAGAGCATCGCAGCTCAGCGGACAGGGGGTGCTGCTATCACAGCTTCTGGCGCTCGGGCAAAGCACACTGGGCTGCTGGGAGGCCTTTAACCTTTTCCTCTTAACACTTTGTGGCTCAGCATTTTTCCCTGGTGTTTCTCAAATGATCCCACGTCCGATGTCTATGACCACAGCCATGGACAGCATACAGATGGGCAACCCATTCTGCGTAAGATAGCAGCATCCTCCTCCCCTTGCTGCTCCTGGGGAATGGCAGCAGCCGGGGGAAGCTTGCAAGGGAGAGTAAATACATGGGCTGGGAAGAGAGGGAGCTGCTTGTGTGTCACTGGCAACACACACTGCTTCACAAGCTCTCACAGCAGTAGTATGATTACTACTACGTTATGATGCTCATGATGAGTAGCACCAAAAATAGTAACGTGACAGTATTAAAGACCAATAACTGAGCCAACTGGAATGACACATAATGCCACATTAACCCAGGAAGGATGAGCAAGCTGGAGCTTGTGTAGGTAACCTTAGCTTGGCATCACTGCCCAGATCCTGCAGTGCTGAGCTCTTCAGAGATGGGAAGAGAAGAAAAGGCTTTGACTGGAAATGGGGCATGTTGTTAACCAGGCCTCGATGTCAAGCCCAGTGGTTAGCAAAACCCCAAAAAAACAACCATATTGCAGCACTTGGCAGGGATGCCAGTGAACACAATCTCTGACCCCTATGGAAGGTAACTGCTGTGGCCAACAACCACCTTTATTATCCTCCTCCACAACCACCTTTTGCCACGGGAACTACTGCTCATTTGCAAAAACCAGTATCAGCTGTCAATGCCTCAAGAAGGACAAGCACTGCAAATTATGGTAAGAGAAGAAAATCTTGCCAGGCAGGTGCGATAGCTAGTTCTGTCCCTAAACATGTGGGAGGGATCACAACTGGTTTATGACCATGATGCAGATGAAACGGCAAATGATCTCAAGTCATTGGACAAGTTATTCACAGCTGACATTGGACCGGCCCTTTCAGATAAAAAATTATGGGGGAGAGGGAGAAGTCCTAGACGAAGACACAGCTGGAGGGGAGGACCTGAAACAAATCACTCTGAGGAGCTCATCAAAAATAAGTTTGCAGCCCAACGTGGCAGAAGAAGGGGCAGCTGGTGTTGAACACTACAGGAAGGATATCTGCAGGCTGGGTTGTGAGCAAGGTCAGCCCTGCAGCTGCGGTGGTTGGGCTGGGACAGTCTGATGGTTCCTCTTTTTGCAGTTTCCATCACCCCACTAGGGTTGGTGGATTGATCTCAAGGCTGACTTTTCTGGTTTGAGCAACAAAAAAGCCTTTTCTTCCCTCTTCTCAGATGAAGAACCACAGCTCCTCAGTGAGACAGGACAAGCTCTAGGACAAGGTCTAGGCATTGCTGAATCCTACCTAAACTCTGCAGGAACAATAACCAGAAACCAGGTATGCAGGAGCTTCCTATGAAGTCAGGTGTGAAGTCTGCCTGGGTCTCTCCAGAAGGACTTTGTTGAAGTAATTTTTTTTCTTTGACCCAACGCAGTATGAAAAATGCCCACTCCAGCTGCCTCCAGGCCTGCTGCCTGCACTTGGGACCGACTCTGCAAAGTTAACAGGAATTGTTACAGAGGCTTTTGGGCCAAGTTAGGACAACAGCAGGCACATTTCCTTCTCTGAATACTCAGTATCGGCTCCAGGGTTGTATTCAGGGTTGAAGAGCTGAAGCGCTGAGAGCTGAACCAGTGCATGGGATACTCCGAATCCTGGTCCTGCTCATGGCTGCTCGTATCCTGGAGCAAGGCGTGCCCGCAATGAAATGTCAATTCCAGCTGTTGCTCTGTTGGTGTGTATTTTGCCTACGTACCCAGCAAAATGTTTGCTCTTCTTTTGCCTTTCACTTTTTTTTTAATTTAAGATTGCAACGCCTGCCTATGTCATAAACGCATCCATAGGAACAATATTAAGAAAATGGAAAAATTCAGATCGCTTGCCAGTCTGCTCATGCTTGGAGCAGCACCCAGGGTTTGGGTTTAAAAATAACCTTTAAATTTCACTTAATAACTGCTATCAAAATCCTATCTGAATCCTAATGCATTTTTTTTCTTCTTCCCGCTTTCCACATCCGTCTAGTCTGAGGGAGGAATGACAAAATATTGTCATTACGTGTCCTTCATGTCTCTGTATGGCTCTTTGTAATTTAGCTGGTATTTGACTCAGCCATTTGAAAGAGCAAATCCTAACACCTCACATTCATGCAGCTCCTTTCTCAAGGAAGGAAAGAAAAATTGCTGGCATCACACAAAAGCTCCTATATTTTGCTTTCCTTGTATATCTTCCCCTTTGTGCTCTGTGGCTTTTCAAAACTACCAGACTCGCCCAAACAACACAAATCTATTTTCTTTCCATTTTCTTCTTCTTCTTCCTTTTTTTCTGGAGGGAGGCTGTGTGTGTATTTCTATTGGACACCCCTGGGACCCCCTGGGCAGGCAGGTGTTTTTGCCTCATCCGTGCCCCAAATGTCAAGCCCTACGTTTGATCCAGGGGCACTTACTCCATGGAGTTGTGGTACCCCTGCCCTTTTCCGTAGGGAAAGGTAATGCTCCTCCGGCTCCACAGTTACTGCGAGGAAAGATGTGGGGAAAAGCCCCTCTTGGTTCAGGCTTAGCACTCAGGTCATGGTTACATTAGGGCAACATGGGCTTTACCCAGCAGAGGCCTGTAGGATGATCTTGACGGCTGTTTTATGTCATTTCTTGTTTCACAGTCACAACAGAGGTGGAAAAATAGTCGCTGGACTTAAGGAGGGATCATTAGGTTTCCACAAAAGGCCAGGTAGAAGCTGATCAGAGCAAAGGTCTTGTGCAGCTCGTTACCTGGAAGTGGCTACTAGGAGGAGAATAAAATTAGGGCAAAAACATGAGGGTTCTTTTTCGCAACCCCTCCCATCTCCAGCAATGTGTTGCTGAGGAGCTCAGCGCCAGAGATGTTTTCTGTGAATTAACTACCTCTCCAAATCACTTTCTTCTGCCAATGTGCCTGCTCTTCCCTTGGACCTCTATGAGGCTTTTGGTGTCCTCAGCATCCCGGGGCAAGGTGCTCCCCTGCTTTTTTGCTCAATGTGCAAAGACCCACCTCCTTCTTGCTGCGGCCCCATCACTGCAAGCGGTGCACGGAGCAGACCTCACGTCAGAGGGACACAGGGCGAGCCTTGCCCCACATGGCTGCTCATGCTGCTCCCCCTTCCCCATCACCTGGCCAGCCCCCGCCTGTAACAGGACTCCTTCCCAGCCCCAAAGCAACCTCAGAGCAGAGCGGTAGCTTTCTATTTCTTTGCCATTCAGCTCCCAAGCGCTGAAGCGGGCAATGAAAGCTGTGCTTTCAGGCCTCACGTGGTAGCTGCAGGATAGCGGGCAAAGGCTTGGAGAGGGAGCCACAGAAATGGCTTTCAACAGCTGGCGGGGGGAAAAAATAGCTCTGCTTGCGCATGGCTATAAAAAGGCTTATACGCTGCACTTTGAAGGAGAAAATTGACTCCATTACAGTCAAGTGGCTCGGTGCCTTCAGCTGTGTCTGGACACTTCTGATTCACAAGGAAATTGTTTTGAGATGCCTTTTGTTGTGCTCCTTTAGCAGAGCTATGCAACCGATGTGCTCAGCCACCTGGTCTCTGCACCGCTGCCTTCCCCATGCCCACTGGACCTGGGGGATGCAGAAATAACTGTGTTGAAACTCTCCCCCTGGTTGTAAATCTTCCCTTGGTCCTGCTGATGTTTTCCCAGCTGCTTTTGAGCACACGGTCCCTCCTGTCTGGTGGTGCTCCTTGTTTCCATTGCCATCCGCAGGCTGCTGCTCTCGGGGGGACAGCACAGGGCTGGAGATCTCCTGTGGGAGCAGAGTAGGTGCCTCAGGCTCAGATGGACACAGGCAAGGATTTGGTCAAAGTCATTATCTGTCTCAGATGATGCATTTGCTGTGCTGGATTTCTGACTGCAGATCTCCCCGGCAGGCAGCAAAGAGCACCCATACTACATGTTATGGGGGTTTGGCTTTATGCCTCCAGCAGAGATCCTGATCCTCCTCCTCCTCCTCCTCCTCCTCCTTCTTCCCACACAGTGCCCCAGGCGATGCTATCCTGCTATCCCCAACTCCTTTGAGGTTTGGTGGGACATGAGGTTCATGCCTCTTTGGAACCGTGCCCATGTTCCCAGTCAGGAGCAGTTGTGTCGTGCACTGTTTTGCTGTGGGAACACCCACCCAGGTGAGGACCCTCACATCAACTGCTCTGTAAAGTTACGAGTTCAGTGGTGCTTTTCCCCAGTCTTGAAGCACCCTCTTCTCTGATGAGCTATGGGAGCATCGCTGGCTGCCACCTCTCTCCAGCCAACCAACACGCACCCATGGCAGCCCTGTGCAGGCATTGCTGTCGCTGGATCTGGACACCTGGGACCCAGAAAAAAAATTCTTTAGCAGAATTTGTCAGATTGGACTTGGGATAGGGGCTTCAACTTCTGAGGATATTGAGCTGAGGTCAACAGGGCTACACGTGTCCATAGCAGCAGAGAATTTGGACCAGTGTTCGAGCCTCACAGGAAAGCCCAGAGTTCAAGGTGATTTCTGGCTCTGAAACAGCCTGTGTGTTGACTGCTTCTGTCTTTGTAAATGTCTCGTTTCGTTACCGTCGCATATGTTTTGTATACACGGGCCTTTCTGGCATACACATATTCCCTATAGGAAACCCATATGCTAATTTTTCCCTGTATGGGCAAAGCCTATCAAGTTGCTAATGGAATACAATGGGTGATGGAGAATGAAGTTTTCATTTTCATTTCAGAACAGCAACCCCAGCAAGCAGATGTAGCCAAGTGAGGCTGACATTTAAAGCAACTACCGAGATTACATTAGTGAGATTATATTTAATATGGATGGCCAAATCTTTCAAACAAAATCAATGTTCTTTTACTTAATAATACCCTTGCCACATCTTAATGAAGGCTCCTCCAGCTCAAGGCCCTATTTTTCTGCAGTCATTTCGTTGTGTGACATCGCTGACTGCATCAGATGGTACATAATGATATTTTCATCTGTTTCTATTGGATTTTATGCGTTCCCATCCTTGATTTGTCAATTGCCGGATCAATTAATCAAGGGACTCTTAGGGGAGAAACATTTTTATTACTGAGAAGGAAGGGGAATTAATTCAAATTCTGCGTCTTCCTGCAGCATCCAACATCTATTATTAACTCTCCCTACCACACACGGACAGGAGGACGACGAGGGACCTACAAACCAGTCCGTGGCCACCTGAGTTATTTGCAGAAATAACCACCAGACTGGTCTGATCCCTGGTCTGCCCCTCGGTTCTCACACTGGGAGAGGCAGCCAGGCAGTGCCCCAGAGCCCAGGCAGCCCCAGGGGAGCCCGGGGAGCCCCAGGGGAGCCCGGGGGTCTGGTCCCTGCACAAGGCTGAGCCTGTCACGGGCAGAGCCCAAGGACTGAACAGGCGGCACTGGAGCCCGAGCAGAGTGGCAACAGCTGTGGGCGAAACAAGAAAGACACTTGTCATCCCAGTAAATTCAATTTAATTAGTGATGCCTGAAGAAATTTAGTCAAGACAGGAGCTGTACTAAACCTCAGTGCAATTACAGAGCTCAGCGTAAGCCTTTTCTGAAAGCTGGGGGAAAAAAACCTTAATTTATGTATCAGCTGATGCCTGTCTCAGGGTGAAGTGTACCCCAGCAGGGACTCCTGAGCATCCTTGTCAAGCTGTAATTTTGCTGCAGGCCCAGCGCTAGTACGTTCCAGAAAGCAGGCTCCTGGCCCCAAAACGAGCACCAGCGACCGCATTTTCTCCCATCACCACAGCACACGTGTGATTCCTGCCTATGAGCACGCTCCCATCACTTGGCTTGCCATAACGTCTCCCACCGTGATTCCCTCTTTGTGTGTACTTGGCTTTGCATGCTCTCTTCCAAAATGCAACGTGGCCTTTCCATTGGGAGACTTTGTGGTGGGTTGGGTGGCTGAAGAAACAAGCTGGGAGCTAGTCCTGACCAAAACATGAGCTCAACACACCAAGTCCTAACACTTCTGAATGCCTGGGCATTGACAGCCAAATTGGAGCTGGTTTTGCTCTGGACAGGGGGCTGCGTCAATATCCCTGCTTGACAGCCTCCTCTCCCCAAATCCTCCTTAGAAGCAGCCCTGGTTAGGGGGTCAGACTGCCACCCAAACTGATATCCCACGGGTATCTCCTCGCACCCAGCTGGCCAAAGGCTGGTGGTCCCTCTGCTCTGAAGACATCCTCCCTCAGGGTGTGGGCTACAGACATTAAAAATAAATAAATAAAAGGATTATTTAAATAGCGTCTCCAAACAGGAAAATAAAATTGCACGGCCCATAATCCAGTTTGCCCTTTTTCCATCCCATTAACCCCCTTTAAAGAATTATTATTATTATTATGGTTTGTCAGTGGGAAATCTGGCGGGGCTGGGGTGAACTCAATCCTTGCAGCCACTGGCCCCCACCGTGCAGCAGGAAGGCACAAGCTCACCATTCCTCTGGGCTCCTGACAGCCCCTCTCCCCACTCCGCAAAGAGAAGCCCCCCCCCGACATTTTGCAGCCGCAGGGAGCCAGGACCAGTGGCAGGCATACCAGGTGGCAGCATCTCCTGCCTTTTGCGCCTGTCAGGTTCATTTGGTGATCAGTGGTTGCTTAATGAGGCTGTGCGGAGCTGCTGGAACTGCAGGTGAATGATAAAGGTAGGGCTTTTGTGTCCTGGGGTTTAAAAATAAAAAGCAATTTCGGCAGCCGTTGCAGGAGAGGGATGTGCCTCGCGAGCCCATCCAGGGGACGTGGGGTCGAGGAAGGAGGAGCCACTGTGGCAGCTGAGTTATCTGCAGGGAGGACCGAGGGAAGCAGAAAAATGTGCGCGGAGATCTCTGCCAGGACCAACTCTTCCAAATAAATTACCTTGCTCAGGAAATATGCAGTGGGCAGACCAGCCCCGCAGCTATATTTGAATCCTTTTCCCCACACAGCTATATTTGAGTCCTTTTCCTCAGTCGCTGTGGGACACAGCCTCACCCCAGAGAGGCCAGGGCTGACTATGCTGGTCATCCATGCTGGTGGTGCTGGGTTGGGTCTCTGAGCCTCAGCTGGCGACATCGCTGGGAGCAGAGGGGAGCTGGCACCCAATTGCTTGGCCAGTGAGCACCCAGAAGGACTGATCCAGTGCCACCAGTGGCATGGGAGGACTTTACAGTGACCACAGAGACCCCACAGACAAGCAGAAGTAAGAGCATGACGGGAGGAACATCCTCCCGTGGTTTATGTTAAAACCTCCAAGGTTTACGCTGAAGGTGGGACTGAGACTACACATGACTGCAACACAGCCAAAGACCTTACCCAGTGCCCCGGGTGCACAGCACGGATGTGACCACTGGTGCTGACCTCCCAGTCCTTCTCCAGGAGTCTGTCCTTCCTGTCAGGGCTGCCAGCGCCTCCAGGCTGGCACCAGAAATGGTTCAGGTGGGGAGCAGGAGCCCAGTTTGTGCCCAACACCTGCAGAGCTCCACGTGGAGCACCGACATGGTGCCTGTGCCTGCCTGCATCCCTCTGTCCTGGGGCAGCCCCTGACTGCCAGACACCCCTCTTCTCTCTGTCTTCTGCCTGCACCGCCCCCAAGACACTGCTGCTTCTCAGCCCACAGCTCAGCAGCATCCTCCTTTCAAGGCTTAATTAATACTAGCTGTAGCAGTCGGGAAGCTCTACTGCTCCTGTAGGGAACCTCCACCCTGACATTCCTGGGAGACAGCTGTTCTTTGGAAACACACAAAGATAGCAATGAGAAAGCACTTTCTGACCAAGTTTTCCCAAACCATAACAAAGCGTGGATGCTTCGGGTGGGTCAGAGTGAGCCCCTGGGATTACGTTACTTGAATCGCTACCAGAGCTCTGTGAACCCCACCGAGAGGGACGTCGACCTTGGCTGCGATGGGTCACTAACTCAACGCCTCCGTGCAATCTACCCCTCTATAGTTTTATTGTATTTCAAGTGGAGGGCAGGTCTTAGAGATACACATGCCCATCTGGGCCACCTTTAGCATGGTGGCCTGGCTCTTGCGTGGGGCAGGCTGCTGAACCACATGAAGCCAAGGACCAAAGACTTTACTGGAGATGTGACAGGGGTGCACAGCCATCGGGGTGATTGCCAGCCTTGTGGGACAGGCTGTGTGGCCAGGCTCTGCTCTCTGCGTCTGGCTGGCAGGTCCTCCATCAGGTCTACAGGAAGGCAGAATTTGGTCCGGGGCACAGTATTTAAGATCTTAAAAAGGTAGATGGCATGTATGGACACTGTGCAAACACAGCATAGGGCCTATGGGGTAAGGACCATTCTTTGCCTATACTGCTCTGGGTAAACCAGGGTACTGAGCTGTGCTCTTGAGCACTGGAGGCAAACAAATTCACTTATACTAGTAGAAACCAAGAAAAAGGAGACTGTTCTTTCCTTCCACCTGTTCCAGTTTCCTAAAAAAAGCTCTTACTAACCTTTTTTATTCATGCAAAATGCCAGAAACACCCCTCCAGCTGGCTGTTCACCTCGATGTCTCCAGCCTGGCGTGGGGTGAGCTTCCTGGGGGAGTAGGGGTGGCACTGCTTCTCCTGCAGCCTGCTCATCGAGTGGGATGGAGACAAACCTTCCTGCGGGGGCTCCTTTCACCTGCGGGTGGGCAACACCTGGCAGGAGCCCTCCTCAGGTCCCAGTGTCACAGTTTGCAGGAGAGTGACAAAGCCTCCTCCTGTTCCCTTGGCAGGAGGACGCGGCGGGATCTCTGAGCAAAAGGGAGAGCTGCATACGTCTTGGCTTTCAGCTCCAAGGTGAACCAGACATAGTTGTCATCGTAACCTCCTCAGCAACACCCCCATAACAAATCTGTCCTCAGGTGGCTCCTGCAAGCTGTCCTTTGCCTGGCGTGAGCAAGTCCCAGATGGCTGCAGGTGTTTGGGCAGCTGAGCATGCCGATAGACAGACATCCACAAAGCATCAAGGTAACCCCAGGCCGAGGAGGAGACACAAAGCACATGTCCCACCAGCACCCGTAGCAGAGCCCAGCACAGGTGGTGCAGACTAGCCTCCATGGTTGGTACCAGCCAAGGACTGCCCTGACCCCTGAACGAAATCAATCATTTTTAGTGGTACTACACCCTATAAAGGAGGATACCTCCCACTCGTGTTCAGGTTTCCCCCCTCCATGTAGCAGAAACACCACCCAAGGGCTCTCCCAGTGCAGACCAGCACAACACTGGGATGCAGCCAGGCTGAAAGAGGACAAGGTCAAGAAAGACCTGCTGCCTGCCAAGCCACTGGCTGCTGAGATTGTTTTGCTTGAGCACCCCCTGGATGCCATCCCACACACTGGAGGTGGATTCCCCCACCCTGTGTGGAGCAATGGGGTGGTTCTCTCCAGCCCTACCCATCCCGAAAGGAGGATCTAAAGTGCCTGGTGCACTGATAAGACCTACTCAGGCTTAGATGGTCATTACTTGCCTTCTGTATGGCTGATGTCCTCACATGGGAAGTGAGAAACCTGCAGCCCAGGCCATCCCCAGCCTTTATGCTCCTTCCATGCAGGATGCCCTAAGTCATGAAGCTGAAACCCAGAGCAGGCAGGTGAGCCCAGCAGGAGCTGGACCCGTGTGAGTCCAGAATTGCCAGGCTCGGAGGAAGAACAGCCCAAAAAGGAGGTTGACTTCACAATACGGTGGTTATGGCATGGGTCGGGGGTCTTTCTCCTTCTTTAGGCATGGATTCAACATCCAACACCACAGTAGAAGTTTGAAAGGAGGCTTAGCGCAGCGTGGATCCTGCCTTTTCAGAGGTGGTGAGCATCTGATCATAGCATCACAACCCCAGCCAGAGCTGGAAAGGCACATCGGGGCCTCCCGACCTTGGCTCCCTGAGCAACTCGATGATGCCCTTCTGCAGCCGAGTCGTATTTTTAGGTCCTTCTCCCTGCTGATTCATTAGGGGAGCTAATGTTCTCCGAACTACCGGGCATCTGACCCTCGAGGTGTGTACGCCATGCACTCCTGATAAATATAGACCACTTCAATTACCTAACCTGTCTAATAAGCAGTGCCTGTCCTCCCCGCGGGTACGCGGGGCACCGGGAACTGAAACACCTCTGCCAAGGGTGTGAATGGATGCCTCGCAATTTATTTTATTTCTACTGTCTTCTATTTTTGATGACTTCCTGCTGTATCGACTTAACGAGTGACTCGGTGAGGTTCGGTGGCCCTGGAAGTACTCCAGGTTCAGCATGACCTCTCCGCTCTGCCCACTGCAGCGGGGTGTGGGGTAAGGTCCTCCTTTCTAATCCTCCCCTCTGCTGGGAGAGACGCGGTGGAGTGGGACGGGATGGGAGGGTTAGGATTTGGAGAGACCTAGGTGAAAGCTGGGTTCATTTCCTAACTGGATGTGTCAGAGTATTTAGCAGACTAGGGGTAACTGAAGGACTTTATACCTAGGGATGCAATGGTCTGTCACTGGAAAAGGCACCTGGCTTTGTTAATAGAGCAGTGAAAACACCTAATTGCATGTTGCATCAATACAGAAGGCTTGAAAAGTCCATGTGCTCGGTAATAAAGGCATCTCGGTATCAAATATCAAGACATCAGTAGGGTCGGGCTTGATCCTACAAAATGAATGTCTGATAACTTTAGGACCTAGATGTGACTGCAATGGCTGAGTGGCAAAATGCAGAGTAATCACTAAATAAAGCATTCAAAATACAGTATGAAGCACATTATTAATAGGCTTGACTGAGGCATGCATAAGTGGGGGTTTTGCGTCATGATTTTTAACCCCTGGTCTCTGGTTCCTTGTGGCACTTGCAGCAAGAGGCCCATGGAGAGGACCCAGAGAAACCAAGTCTGCCCCACATCAGGAGGTCTCTCTCCTTGAGAAATGCTCAGGGATCTGCTAATCAGAAACCAATGCAAGCCTCGTAATATTTAGAAAGAGAAGTAGCTGTTTCCATCAAATGCACCCACCGGTTTGGCATCGCTGAGCCAGGCTGGCTGCGAGCAGCATCATGATGGCAAAGAGGGCTGTTGAGATGGCTTGGGTGATATTTATGACAAGGACTGCTCTACCTATATTTGTTGTTCCTGCTGTGCAAGCGTCCAGCGTGTCCTGTAATAACTTTAATAGCTTTTATGCAATGGCTAGGAACGATGAAGCTAGTTCAAGATTAGGTATTTAACCCCCCTGGTTTTATTCCTGTCTTTATCTCACAGTCAACAATCTGATCTCTTCCAGCATCCCTTGCTACCAGATTCAGGCTGGAGTGGGGCAGAGGCCTGGTCCCAAAGTGGGGGGCTCTGTTCCGGCCTCCACAGAAGCAAAGCTGTGCTTTTGCTCCCAGACCTCCCCTCTCCTGATGTGCGTGGCCTGCCACCAGGCACCAGGCTGAGGAAAAGGGACAACTGTGACCACACAGACTCTCATGGGGCTGGACCCCCTTTTCACCCACAATAAGGGTTTGTGGCACAGTGTGGTGCGTGTCCCCACCGGCAGCACGTCCCCAGTCCAGCTGAACCACCTGGGAAGCAGGAGATGTGTGACACATGCCACTGGTCGGTGGCAGACCCAACAGCAGAGCCCAAAATGCCTTTGCCCTGACATCTGCGCTCCACTCACAGGACCACAGGTCTGAGGTCTGTCCCAGCCTGCAGCAGAGGACACCAAGCCCCACCGTTCCTTGTCTGCAGTGCCCTCCTCTACCTCCTGGCCTTAAATGATGCAGAAAGTCTGCTAAGGACCTTCCTGCTGGAAGGACTCAGCAGGAAGCAGCTAATGCAACCTCTCTGGCTCATCCACAGTACTCATGTCCAACGGATAATAAAACCACAGGCTCCTTTCTCATTAATCCCTAATTAGGCTCTCTCTCACTTACATAGCACTTTCTGTCATTAGCAGTAGAAAGCTGAGAGCCTGCCTTTAACCTTCACACGTTGTGAAGAGACAGACCCGAACACCTTGCTGTGATCTTGCATAAAACATCTTCTTGCGCTCGCCCTCAGGGGCTCCTGGAAAAGACCCCCCCTTTCCCCAGCGAGCATAGAAAGCAAAACCTCTAGAGGAGCGCGGTATCTGCAGCGAGGAGGCTGGAGATGTCGCACATCCAGTGGACACTTGACCACTGAGTGACCACAAGGTCAGGTTTGCCTTTGCACAGCTGCAAGACCCCAAGTGATGGACCGCAGAGGCCTGAGCCAGCTGCCCTGCTCCTGGCAGCTCATCCTGGCATGGGAATGGAGAAGGCAGCAGAGGTCATATGCTTCCAGCTGGACTCCTGCCTCCATTTGTATCAGAAATAGCGTGACCAGCAGGACCAGGGAAGTCATCCTTCCCCGGTACTCGGCACTGATGAGGCCGCACCTCAAGTACTGTGTTCCATTTTCGGCCCCTCAGTACAAGAAGGACATTGAGTTGCTGGAGCGTGTCCAGAGAAGGGCAACAAAGCTGGTGAAGGCTCTAGAGAACAAGTCTTATAAGGAGCAGCTGAGGGACCTGGGGTTGTTTAGCCTGGAGAAGAGGAGGCTGAGGGGAGACCTTATCGCCCTCTACAACTACCTGAAAGGAGGTTGTAGCGAGGTGGGTGTTGGTCTCTTCTCCCAAGTAGCAAGTGACAGGACAAGAGGCAATGGCCTCACGTTGCGCCAGGGGAGGTTTAGATTAGATATTAGGAAAAACTTCTTCACGGAGAGGGTTGTCAGATATTGGAACAGGCTGCCCAGGGAAGTGGTGGAGTCCCCATCCCTGGAGGTACTTAAAAGATGGGTAGACGAGGTGCTTAGGTTTAGTAGTGGACAGGTACGGTTGGACTCGATGATCTTAAAGGTCTTTTCCAACCAAATGATTCTGTGATTCTGTGATCACTGCTCTTTACCAGTGGCTGGGAAGGAAAGGGAAGCTCCATTAGCCCTCCTGCTGCAGAAGAGGCTTGCCAAGATCCCCCAGTGGGCTTTTAAGTTGCTGTACGGGAGAGTGATCTGGCCACGTGGCAGCGAGGGACTCGGAGCAAGCTCATCTGCCTGTCGAGAGCAGGGCAGAGTAGTCCACACTGAGCTCTGTGCAGCCAGACGACTCCTAGAGCTTCAGCTTCTTAATTTAAAGCCAGGCTGGGAATGTGGCGTGTAGGCTGACACATCCTGTGCCCCGGGACCACACAGGCGTCCCTGCACATGGTGCAGGAGCAGGAACAGAGAGAGGAGAGCAAAGATCACCCCTGAACATCATCCCTGCTCCCACCCATGTCAGACAAAACCCCACTGAATTATTAGAATGAACACTCTGGTGGGTGCGTGTGCTGGGCGCGTGCCAGGGACGGGAACAGGCAGGCAGCTGAGTTATTGAATCTGGAATAAAATACCCCGTCCTCGCTGCCACTGGCAATGTGACATTTGCTGCCTGTTATCCTGGCAGCTGAGGGTCAGCTGTGTCCTGCGCTGTCCTGCCCGCCATGGTGGGATTCACTCCTAGCTGAGGCCTCGGGGACCAGGAATAATACCTGTCCCAGATGGACGTGCAGCCTCAAACCCATACGTGAGTGTTACTGCCTGGTGCTGGACACATCCCCAGCTTGCAGTAAGTGGTGTCTGTGCACTGTCCCTACCCCTGGCCCACATTACCCATGGCATCTTTGAGAAGACCACCAAGGACACCCAAAGGCTGTTGGTCAGCAGGTCTGGGCACAGACATGCCTTTCCCAAGTGGTCCTCTCCAACTCCCTAGCTGGTGGCTGAAGCATTTGGGGTCCTGCAGGACGATGCTCCATGTCCCGGGGTCCTTGTGCCGGCCATGAGGATTTCACATTGCTCATGCAGCAGCCCAACAAGATGAACCAGCTGGCAGGTGCCCACACAGGAGACCAGCAGCAGGTGAGCAATTGGATCAAGCCCCTCTCCTTGTGGGTCTCTCCAGGGGCAGACAAATCCAAGGAGCCTGTGGTGTCGAGCCGTCCTCGACTCCTGCCGTGTGAGCTGGGCCAGCACAACTTGATGCATGTGGGACAAGGGCTCCAGGATCATTTCTTCAATGTTCTCCTGGTTTAAGCTACCGAAACATAGACGGTGTCCCAAAACCTTCTCCTCTCTTGCTCCTGGGAGGGAGAGAGAAGATGGCAGGCCTGGAGCAAGAAAGGAATCAGAAAAGTTTCATTTGCTGCAAAAACAGGTTGCTTTGCGTATTTCCTTTAAATGGCTGGTTCTGCCCTACTGGGGAGTGGCGTTAAGGCCTGTTAGAAGTGGCATGAGCTCAGCTCCTGACCTCCCTGTGGCCAGGACTGCAGGTTGTGGCTTGATCTAACTGGACCTCAAGTGCTGGGAAGGGACCCCCTCCCACCCTCACAGCAGAGGGAAGGTTTCCCCGCCACGACCCCGAGGCCGATCCACTGGCTCTGATGTTTTGCCCCCATCACAAAGCACCGGGGAAAGCCCCTGGGAACTGGGGACCTTTGCTGAAGTAGCTATAAAAAGGGCTCTTCTCAAGTGAAACGAGTTCACAGCTGAGCTTCAGAGAGCTCTTTGAACAGCACTGGGGTAGGGAGTGCAAAGCTGTAGGAAGCAAACCTGTGAACCTACCAGCGTTAACAACATCTCCACTTGAATCATTTCAGTGGGTAACCTGGAAGGAAGTCCAACTGTGGCAGGGGGGAGGGGGACGACGAGGCAGCTCCGTGCCAGGGAGATGAGATGTGGAGAGGAAGCACCTGGCGATGCACCGATTGCACGAGGCAGCGCTGCATTACAAGCAATTTTGCAAGCTTCTCCAGCGAGCCGGGCAGCTTCCCAGCCTGCCAGTGGGAACCTTACCAACAGCAAGGGATTACTCTATCCTTAAAGAACTTAGGGGCTTGCACAGCTGCCAGGACAAGAAACAGGAGGAGCCATTTGCGTGTCTTGAAACCCAGCACATCAAGTGAGCAACTTGAGCATGGAAAGAGAGGAGATATCAGCCCGACTAGCTACAGGCACGCATGGGCAATGCCAGCGCTGGTGGGCAGCCTGTCAGGTAAGAACATAAAAAGGCTCCCCACGGGGCAGTTCGTGGGCCCTGCTGTGAACCACCCCATGGAGGATGTTCTCTCTCTCTCCACGTTCTTCTAAAGATGTCTAAGTAAACAAGTTTCTTAATGTAGACCTTTTCCTTCAGCCTCTGAAGCAAGGTGACACGCTCCCAAACAGCTGTACCCAGCACAGGCAGGAGCCGACACCTTCCCCTGCACCTCTGTCCCATTATCCCTGACATTTCCCTTCCCTTTGGGCTCAGCGTTAACAATCCTCTCCTCTCGTTCCTCACTAGACACCCAGCAGCTCAAGCAGCAGGGCAAGCCTCGAAGGCAGGCCAAGAAATATTGCCGGGGGTAGGGGACAAAACTAGGTGGTGATGCTACTGCCAGGTTACGGCTCTGCAAAAAGCCGTGCCCAGCGTTGCCTCCTGCTCCTCCTGCAGCATCTTCTTGTGCTCTCGCACCCTGCAGCAGCTTATCCTCCTCTGCTGGATGTTGTCCTGCAGACACAGAAGCAAGGCTAAGGCCTGAGCCCCGTTAGCTTTTCCCTTTGGTAAGGCTGAACGTGCTTCTCTGCTCTCTGCAGACAAGGGTGAAGGGGCTCTCGCCTCCTCTTCTCCCTCTGACAAAGAAGATGGAGAGGGAAATTTAGGGCAGAGGGTGCTGACCACCAAAAGCATTACACTCACACCAGCCCCTGTGCACCTGCCTCTCTCATGCAGCCCAGTGCGAAATATCTCAGGAGAAAACACCCTTCCTTCTTCTCCTGAGAGCAGCAACGCCTATCTGAGAAAACGCAGGTGGAGTTTTGCTCAAATCCCTCCTGCCAGTCTCCTGCATACCCCACCACCAGAGAAAAGTCACCCCATGTGAAGACCTCCAGAAAAAGCGATGACAAGCCATAGAGAGGCCAGACTGGCATAAAACAAAGACATCTGCTTAAAAATCCAGGGCATATCGCCACTCCTGCTAAATATCCTGGGCCTTTGGAGAGGCCCAGCAAGGGCGGAGGTGAGCGCTCTCTGCCTGCCATGTGTCTCAGCACAAACCCTCTCCAGGATGAGGGAGAGTCACTCAAGCGTGTTACAAGCCCAGACCATGCTCCCCGCTCCCAGTAATCATTTCTGGCCAAGATAGCTTGCGGTCTGATTCAAAGTCCTCAGGAAATAAGACTCAACCTTTTACCTGTTGTATTGAACTGCAAAGGAGGTGTTCGGGGCAGCTGGAGGCTGAGAGCTTTGGCCTCCTTTACTATTATTTTCTATAATGGCAGGTAAGACAGACAAATCAATTTTTTTCATTGCGTATTTGAGCCCTGAGGAAACAGAGGAAGTGACAACCATCTTTTCAGAGAGACAAAGCCGCTCAATACAGAGCGTGGCTCATTTTGACTTTTGGGGAGTGATCTGAATGCTCTGAGCATACGTAGACATAGCAAGTATCATCTACAGCTACAGAAACTGCTACCAGGGGTCTCTGTTTCTTGTGGTCTTTTGGACACAGGGTCCTTGCTGGAGACGTGGGTGTTTTGCTACAGCTGCTGTGGGGTGCGGCAGTCATGGCAAGGCTATTCCCCATTAGGTAACGAGGAGAACAGCAGCTCCTGAGAAACACAGCCCTTTGCCCTTCCATACCAGATCAGCTTTCAGACAACGCAGAGATAAATCAAGCAGCCTGTGATCTGAAGTTATGTTAAACACAGGTCCTCTAAGAACATGAACCATGCCCGTGGATCATTTCTTGTGTCCGTAATTGGTGGTAACAGGATATAGCTAAAATGGAGGACTTACCTACGTACCAATACCTAACACGCTCTTTCGAACCACAGCTTATTCTTAAGCAACGTTGCTTAAGCAGCAGACCAAGGCTAAAATTGAGCTGTACCTCTTGCACACTCAAAGGCTTCCGCATCTCTTTACACGAAGAGGCTAGAAGGGAGGGTACAGCCAGCTGCCCCTTGCCAACCTCCCATGGAGAGAAGGGAGACATACCACCCCAAAGCCATGGGTCAAGCACCCGAACGGACACCGGTCTGCCCAAGACAGACAGCCATACAATTGAAGACAAGGTTTATTCCTTATGGGTGCGTACAGAATACGTCACGCAGTAAAAAGAAAACAGCAAAATTAAACACATGCAATGCTTCAGGTCTTTATTGTTGCTGTAGAGTAACTGGTACATGGTTAGAACATTCTAATATAATCAGTAAACTCTGAAAACTAAGGCTTTCTGTAGGTTTGTGGTATCCTGGTGTTTCCTTTTCACACAGTGTACATATAAAATCAAGTTATAAAAACACGGATCTTTTTTGAACAACAGAGATTGATGCAATGCACAAAACTAGGAACTACATTTCGTATGATCAAGACAACACCTTACAGACCAGCTTCGGGCCTTGCAGTTTCGAACCCAAGACAGAAATGTCTTCGTCTGACATCCCGCTGCCCAGATGAGCTTGATGACAAACACAGATGGCAGGATTTTGACCTTCTGTTCTGAGCAAAGAGAAAGAAACCCCGGATGCTCATGAGGAAACATTTGATGGAGCAAACGAGAGCCGTATCCCTAAAGCACATCACTGATCTCAGGTAACATAAGCAAGACCAAGCAAGACCTGTAGGTCCCGTAGACGGAGCAGTTGCCACTGAACAGCGTGGCTGCTGGGACTACAAGAGAAGGTGAGCCGTGACAAACGTGTTAATGAGCGAGATGAGTCTTGGTGCCAACATGTGTCCCATGAAAGAGAGGTGCGTGTGATTCCTGGAGTACTAGCACCTTTAACCTAACAGCATTGAAAACATTTCAAAGTGATTTCCTGACATGTCTTAGTGTACTTCGAATAGGGAAAAAGGGTGAGTAGGAACAAAATAGTCTCCAAAAAATCTGTATATTAGAACCTTTTGAGTAAAAAGCTACATTTTGACCAAAGAGGGGGGGGGGAAGCATTCACAGAAAGATCTTCCCCCACTTCCTTAACCACTTTTTAAACAAAGAAGCTTCCATACCCACAAAGCTTTTTATTCTTTTTTTTTTTCTGTCTTGCATTTCTAATTGAGCTGGAAAATGATGCACATAATATGAAAATTTACATCAGTCACAAAGCCAACACCCTTCCCTGTGAGAGGAGGATTCTTCACGTACCATGTGCTGCCCCACATCATGGAGTCAGGCACTGCAAATGTGACATTTGGAGCTGACAAGATTATTCTTTCTCTTTGATCCGAATACATGAGAGAGGAGGATGAATTACAGATCTGCAGGATGTTTACCACATTACAGTAGGTTACGTGTTTAGCTCCAGCTGGGAGAAAACCCCTTGTAAGGGTCAACGATGGATTGCATTTGATTTCATTTTCAGAGCCCAACTCTAATCACACACAGACGTAAATCCTTCACCGCTCCATGACCAAGACTCGCACTGATGTTTCTGACATGTTCAATGACACCACAAAGTCCTCTGAACAACTGAGAAAAACGTAGCTGGTATTTATGTCACCAACATATGTAACCTGTCCTCCAAGGTCATTCCTGAAGACTACGTTAAGGCTATTGGAGTAGGCTGGCCATGGTTACTCCTGGTGTGAAAGCACAGCCATGGCTCAGGACGGACTAGAAGAAGCCATTTAGGTCTCCTCCACATTAACCATAAATGAGGTTTTTTGGTTTTCCCTTGCGGTGAGTTACCTGGATGTGCAGGGAACTGCACCAAAGCAGAGTATTAGGCGAAGAAAAACCAGGCTATGTAGTTCTAAGCTGCAACCACACCTTTGATATCACAGAATTAGGTTAAAAAAAGTCCTCATAGTGCAGAAAGGACCTCCTTCCACTTGTGACAATGAAACACCAGTCGTCAGGTACTCAAATATAAATATGAAAAAATCATTAAGAAACATAACCCTAATATAAACCTAGTTTTATTTATTCTTAAGAAAAAAGGGATTAAAAAAATTAGCGTAAAACAGATGGCTTCAAGTACTTTCCGCATAATAAACAATTAGCTATTATAAGCATAGATTAAAAAATACTTGTCCGCTTGCAAGGGACAGTTGAATAGAGGCTGGTGATTTGTTCAAAAAATGGCCTTTGATACAAACACATTAGACAACACGTTTAGCGTTGTAATTTAGAAGAAAACAGATGTGTCTACCATGCCTACCCAATGCTTGAGATACTCAGCACAGTACAAGATACATTTTGCACTCTGTACTTTCACCTTTCATGGCAATACCACTCAACACATGGAGCCAGGCCATCTCAGTTTAGCTCAAACAAGCCTTCATGCAATAAACAACAAATATGTAGTAAGTCAGGAAGGTTTTGCAGCAATACAGTTGACCGAGTGGTCTAACATTTTTGAGGTTGAAAACAAATCTAACCCAAAGTGCCTCCTAAGTGCTGGCAATGTTTATGTCTTTTACTATGTGAGCATGAACATTACTTGTATTATATATGACAAGGAATACACTTGAAAGTGCCTTGTCTGAGTTTAAGCCTTCAGATTTTCTGAAGGTCACGAAAATAAGGGAAAGTGTTATAGTGGGAGCCCCAAAAGAACCCCCCAAAAATTGTGAAGGAGGTTGGAAAAGCAATGATGTCATCAGGCAATCAAAGAGAATACTGCAAAGGGAATGTGTAGCTCAATTTCCCTGTGCTGTGATAAGTCTGAAACCCATCTCTTGTACTTACAAGGAGAAAACCATTGCATCAGATGCATTTCAACAGGTCTGGCTGACACACAGAGTCTTCCTGCTTATCTATACGGACACTTGACATGCTTAAGGAAGCAATGTGAAAACCAAAATAAATGCTTCAAAAAAAAAAAAAGGTATCTTGCCTACTTGAAAAATAAATAAAAGGTTTTCAATCAAATAATGTCTACAAGGAGACCTTTCTGCAAAACATTTGCCAGGTACTCAGACAGAGACATATTTTTGCCTCTACCAGAAAAAAACACCAATAAAACAACAGAAACCCAGCTCCCCTATCCCGCAGCTCTGTATACTACAATAGCAACAAGTCTGCCACAGCTAACTGGGAGACCAAAACAGTATGAAACCGAGAAATCAAAACTTAGCTGCATAGGTCTATTAAATAATCAGTTAAGACTTAAATGGAGGCAGAGCCAGCACTGTTTTCTGTACTACAACACAAGACTGCAAGGCTTAAAAATCCTTCTGAGTGACCAAACCAGAATGGTTGAGTAGTGGTAGGTTCAGTAGTGTTTGGAAAAGCTTATGCAAAAATGTTATTTTAAAATAAGTCTGAATATTTGAAACAGAAAAAAGAAACAGAACAACTTCTCCAACTTCCACCTACCATCAAAACATCGTTAAACTTACCAGCTTTCCAAATCCGGTGCTTACTTTACAACAGTGTGATTACACAGAAATCATACATCTGTCTCTCTTAGCCGGACAGTTCGGGTTTCTACATGAAAGTTCAGTGCATGTCACATTTATTAACGTCCTTACGATTGTTCAATAATCCAGCAATTCGTTTCTTAATTACAGCAGAATGCAGTTGCTAGCTGCTTGCAAGAGCAATGTCAAAATTACATTCAGAGATAAAAACTACCATTTTCACGTGTAGCAATGACTAACATTTTTCTTTCTCTTCACAGAGTCAAGTGCAAATGTCTAACAATGGCGATAATAAAAGACAATTCTCATGCAAAAATTCTTCCCTGTGCATAAAATTTGCAGGACATCTCCAAATCACCCATTTTTACATCCTTCTCTACCCCAGAACTAATCATGTTTCATTTTCGTGTCGTGAAATTTCTGTTGCTTTTTAAAACATCGATGACAAGCGAGTTCAATTAGTTCCAGCCCACCAAATATCTTTTGCTGCACAACAAAAAAGACAATCATGGCTGCAAAATACCATTGTGCAAAGCTGTACAGGTACAGCAGTGCAAGCATACCCAGTGGGAACACCGTCCAGTACAGGAGCGAGATGCACTTAACCGCGAGGACCCTGAGCTCAGATTTACACGGTGGAATAACGCTTTGCCCTGTTGCGCCGAAGCATTTTCCACCTTCATAGAAGTGTCGGAGTCTCTCCTCTTTCTCTTCCCAACGCTTCCGGCACCAAAGCTGCAGCTCCTCCCTCGAAGTGGGCACTGTCTCTATGGGATATCTCTGGACATGGAAGTGAATCTCCTTTGGGAAGTTTCCATTCAAAAGGTGCTTCTCCGTCTGAGGAATGTTTTGGGGGTACGCCACAGTTATGTCATGGATAGCATCGAGATTGCCACCTAGAAGAAAGGTTTAGGGGAAAAAATATCAATACAGATCATGCAATACAGGTCAGAACACTATTCACTATTTCGCTTCAAGATGTGATTGAAAACTGTCCAAATTGTGGCAGAAATCCCAAAGACACATTAGCTATGCAGAGTATATTTTATCTGCTAGAATCTCTGAAGGCTGAGACGTCACACTTTTCCCCATCATTATCTGTTCTGAATCTGAGCAAAAAATTCTGGGAACAAAATTATACACAGTACAAACTAATGCAGAATTACAACACAGTGACTAAGAGGATAAAGTCAAATTTAAAGGAGAGAAGATGCACATCTGGTCTTGGATAAAGAGCAGAGTATGCAAGACTAATATTCAGTTATTCATACCTGTGCTGCAAGCTGAAATTGCTTTTAACTAATGAAATACAACTTAGTGTATGTTCCTGTGAACACTGAAAAAGATTCAGTTTGATCGGGAGCAAGCAGCATACACAATCCTAATTTACCGAAAACATAACTGAGAAAACAAACATGAAACATACACCAGCTAAATATCAGGAGCTCATTAACTCTAGGGTATCTCATGAAGCATGAGTAGCATCTCTATAGCTCAGCCTGCTTTGCAGAGCACTCCAGTTAACACAATTTCTTTAAATCTGACCAGCCAGTACTGTAAGGAGGTGAGCTGCTGCTTACTGCATTCCAGATCTGGTAAAGACAAAGTAGAGCATAAATGGTGGAGAAGCCCAGCTTTAAGTAAACCACATAGAGTTAGCTATTTGGGTAAAGTGAGTATAGTTAAACATCTAAAAAGCAATTGCAGATTAGAATTTCAAGGGAATACTGATGAAAACACCCTCTACTCTTCATTACCACGCCTGATCAAGCCAACACTCTTCAAAGGCTATCAGTATTGCCAAAGTGGGGTTTGCTAGCGCATCTTTGTACTAAGTGTTTTTTACATTTTGCGCTTTCTAAATACCCTCTTTGTCCCCCGGCCTCTGACCAGACATTCTTTTTAGATTTCATAAAGTAAATTCTGCTAGTGTAAAACTGATCTAAAAATAGGTGCATGGTGCACTGGATGTTGCATAACCGTTAAGTTCTGCCAGCAGTGATTTATCCCGCTGTTTTTATTTGGCTGGCTGGCTCAGGGCAAAATAGAATTGGAGACTAAAAGCTGCCTCCAGTTGCAGCGACTGAAGACTTCTGTTCTCATAGATGATGTCACTTGTTGCAAAGATGATCAAAACCTACTCTTTAGCCCCGCTCCCCCTTTTCATTTGCTTCCCTTCCCTGGCATTTTGGCTTTCCTTTACAGCTCCAAAAATGACAGGGACAGAATAGAAAGTTACTTTAAAAGGCCATGTTCAAAATGATGTATTACAGTTCAGCTCCAAATATTGCAAGAGGGCGAAAAACCCTATTCAGCCTCTCAGAGTATTTTATAACTGTGCTGTCTTAAAACGATCTCTCTCAGACAGTTTTGTGGCAGGTTACTTGGGTTTTTAAAGAGCTATATATGGCTCCTAGGAGGTCTCTCAGAGCACAACTCAATACTCCAGCTTTTGTCTAGCTACGGGATCACATCCTATCTAAGCAGAGAATCCTTGTATTCTGCACAGATAAAACCTTTCAGATCTCCTCCCAAGAGATGCCAAAATTGAATGTGTCTTAGAAACGCTGCCCTTACAAAGGGAAATGATGGCCAGCCTACTGCACCTTAGCACCAAGCATTTTTATTTTGAAAACAGCTCACATTTTTCCTCCCCCTACTCCAAATATTTCTGCCATCAGAAGGAATTACAGTCGCCTTACAGGACAGAGAGCCCCTAGTTCCTGGCCCAGCCAGGGGAAGGGCTGCTACCTATGCCTCTAAGAGATATCCATCTCTTAAAATCTGTCTTCGTCCTGATCCTCCATAGCTCCCCAGGTCCTAGTGGCAAATAAAACTTACACACTTTACTTCAAGAGGGAGGCCAGGAAAGTTCAGCCTTCCTGAGATCCTTGCATGAAAAAAGCCTTCTATGAAAAGAGTTTTTGGCTACACGAGTTTCTCACCCACCTTGCAGTCATTTGTGTCTTTGCAGCTAAACAGTCAGTCTGCCATTACATGCAAATGTTCTCGAAAAATCAAGGCTTTACACATAAGGATCACTGGCATACAGACCACAGGCTATAAATCATCAGATTTGCTTAAGACACAGATTTTCTGACCGTGCAAGTGGGACTAGCAGGACTGGGTAGGACTCCCTGCACCCACACAGCTGGTCTGATCTCCTCAGCATGCAGATACATTTCTGCCCGTGAATTCCTGATTAGAAATAAGGAAGCCTCTACTCCTTACCTATGGATTTGTAGCATCCCCAGACAGATACCTTCCAGCAGGGCTTCACGCCAGACTGTAGAAGGTCTACACTACATTATGGCTTCTAAATCAGTTACCCAGAACAAAGCTCAAAGAGCTGTGTACAGGAGGGTGGACATTACTCTTTCTGCATTACAAACAGGGAAACCAAGGCAAAGGATGATTACGTGAACTGCTCATTGTGTCAGCTTGAACCAGTATCTCCTAATTCCCAGCTGCAAGGTCAACCCATTAAAGTATATTTTACACAAGAAGAAATGAAACCTCAAAGGTAGATTTAGCATATCAGAAAACACAGAAACATCAGAAAGAGAGAAGAACAGAATACCAGGTTTCATATGCAAGAGGATTAGAGCCTTTCTCAACAGGCCCCTTGTTTGGGTCATACATATTTAAAAACTCCACACAAACAGCAGCCTGAAGCTTTAATTCCCTGGCAAGGCAAGCATGTGGAAAGGACCAGCTTCAATCTACAGCTGTTTTCTACAGCTGTTGAAAGAAACATGCCCTGATAGTGTTACACGCAGTAAGGCTGCGGGATCCACACTGCACGCTTGAACAAAAAGGTTCTGCATATTCTCTGCTGATTTATCAATGGCATCTTTTAATACAGACAGGGTCATTGCATCACTGCCAAACAGGCTACAAGTGAATCTGCTAAAAAGAAAAGTTACTGCAGCAGATAAAGGTAGACCATTTGTGAGAAGGGACAAAATTCCCTTAGGCTAGGTTTAATCAGGCAGTTCTGAACCTGCATCCTTGGCTAGAGCATCTTTGCTGTCTCCATTTCCCTCTGAAGTTAAGCTCGTTCTCTCTGCAGTCTGGACATATCTAACAGCACGTTTCAGATCAAAAGCAAGGTGCTAGTCAACCAGCAAAAGAAAGTGATCCTAAGTGAAGATGCAGGGCAGTTCCTGATTTTAAAGATCTTTTTTTCACCTGAATTTAAAGATCTGCTTAAAAAACCTGCTTCTGCACATTTTACGAAGAAATTGCCCTAAGTGAAGCCACATCATTTTACTTCTCTAGTGGGTCAAAAATGAAGCAAGCAAGCGTATTTGTTCATAGTTCAGAGAAGCTGTCGGCAGACAAACCACTTTCTGCAATGCTTTTAGTGACATCTGAGGGATCTTCTTTATCCTGCGTGCATCCACATCCCATTGGGGAAGGAATGAAGGACAGAGGAAATCAAATTATGTACACAGTTTTGCATCTGAAATCTAATTAAGCTAAGAAACTGCCATTAAGGCTAAAATGTCAGGCAGGTAGCCCAGCTCTTTGGGACAAAGAGACACCAGTTTCAGTAGCGTTACAGTCTCACGACTTTTTTCCTGCAGTAGAACTATATATCCTTCATACCCATGAACAATATTCTGTCCTATGCTTTATAAAACCACCTCAGACAAGGAAAGCTTACTACAGTGCTCAGGAGTGAATATAAAATTAATTTGTAATTGTTGTTATGCGGCTATAAACTGCATAACATGCAGATGATAATTAATCCATGTGGTGGTCTCCATTTTGGGATGACAAAATGCCTCAAAAGCACTATTCTTTTCCTTTTTAAACTTTCTGCGCTCCAAGGTTATTTATATTTCAGGCTCTGTTGATACACGACATTACTTCAAGCGATCACAATGCACAGCTGGTTGCCTTGGGCACTGCCCACTCAGAGGTGGCAGAGGAAGAACTTACCAGGCTCATGACCAAAATAACAGCATCAGAGAAAGATGCCTTCTTTTAAAAAATATTTCCAAGGAAAAATTAGGACACCTTCTTTCACTACACCAGCTATTCCATCAGAATTTTTGTTCTACGTTAGAAGTTGCAGCATCTGGTAGCCCAGTAGAGGTGAAGTTGCCGCATCTCCCTGCCCCAGCTAGGAGCGAGTCTGAGCACGTATTCCTAATACACCCCCACACACACGTGCGTACAATGCATGAGCATGGACAGACGTACAGCCACGGATCAACATGGACAGAAAACACAGCACTCAAGCAAACAAAATGGCCTCATTGTGTTCCCCTCTCTGGCTGACTAGGATCAAGGTCTGTCAGTGGGAATTGTACACATATATACAGGCTATGGATCCCTCCAGCTACTGGCCATAGACAGCCTGTGCTGTAGCTGGCCCTGGGTCCTTGGTCCTCCCAGGTGCTGGCACCCGGACACAAGAGCCCCTGGGGCCACAGCTCCTCTCCAGTGGCTGGTACAGTCCCCTTCCATGGACGCACACGCACTGTCGATCCCTCCAGTAACTGGCCTTAGACAGTAAGTACCTGGTCTTCAGATCCCTCCACTAGCTGGTCTTCAGATCCTCCCTTCTCCAGCTGCCTCATGCAGAGACAGACAGACATAGAAATTGGTCTCAGTTGACTCCAGACCCCATAGTCTCCTCAGCTGCTGGCTTGGACCTTGCAGTCCCTCCAGTAGCCAAATTGTGACCATCTGACCTCTCCAGTATCTGACCAAGACTTATGGCCACTTTGATACCTGGCTCCCAAGTCTCTTACCCTACTCACCCACTAGTCCTGCTCAATAGTCACTAGTGATCACACACTGACATAGGCACCCGCACAATAGACATGGACCCTGGTCTCTCCAGTTGCTGGCACTTGGACCTCCACACGCACACCCACAGAGTCCCCTCACCCAGGAAAATAGTTAGAAATGGGGTTTAATGAGAAGATGGGGCAGACTGGGCTGATCAGGCGCAAGGCACGGCCAGGGAAGTGTACTGACCAGCCCCATTTACATGGGACCAGCCCCTTTTAGCCCTTATTCCTCTGTTTCCCCAAACTTGTTCCTCCCAAGCTACCTTGAACCATCCCTTTCCCCGCTTTTGGTTCCTCCCCTAAATATACCATAATAAATCTTGTACAATCCCCAAATGCTCCTCTTGGGCATCTCACTATGAGTCCTAAAGCCCTGCAAGCAGTAACGCCCCTTAGTCTGTAAGGTGATGGACAGGAGCCCATTGACTCACCGTGATGGGTGGCACCCCTGGGCCACGGGCTGATGGCTCCCCTGTGACAGCCCTCGGAGGAGCCAAGGTAAGGGATCTGTTTCTCTGTCTGGATTTTAGGGTTTTCTCTACCTGCCATTGTGCTCCTGTATGTGTGTGCAGACAAGCCTTTCATCTCACGACCTACTATAAAACCTTACAACCAAGAGCCTCTTACTAGGTTCAAAATAAAGATATCACAGGTAAACTGAAAATTACTTTCAATTGACTATATTAAATAATACAGTGTCAGCACAGTATTTTGTTTCTAGGAGGAAAAACCAGCCTGAATGTAAAAGGAAGCGTTAAACTATTTTAAGCTGTTTTCAAATACGTTTGCAAAGCAAATGTGGCAAGGTAGCTGCAATTGGTGAAAACTGCCAGAAGTGATGCTCAGCCCCACAGCACAGTCCCAAATAAGTGGGCCAGTTGGATGGACCCATCCCCTGTGCTGTAAGGATTGCTCGGGAGCTCAAGCACTGCTCGTTCCTCAGTCAGTGACACGTCAGTGACAAGGACACTTTCTTGCTCATACTCGGGACCGAGCAATGCTGAGCAAGCTCACTGCGAGACAGAAGGATCTATATAAGCAGCAACTTGAGGGCCAAAATGATGATTCAGAAGAAAAGCTCTCAAAGCCAAAATGACCGTCAGTGAGCCAAAAATGAGGATGGGCCCCAGGCAAATCCATGCAATGAACTGCTCAGATGCTCAGCAGTCTGGAAGGTGAACAGGCAGCTGAGTCTCCTTGGCATTAACAGTGGTGGCTATTACCCGTTTCCATCCCTAGCAAGGATCTCAGCAGCTGTAATTTGTCCTACTTTAGTTATCACTGACATTACTTTAAATCACACAAGGATTATACAGTCTCTTCCCCTGTATTGATCCAGTGGAGAAGATGCTATTCTTGACCACAGTACATCATAGAACAGCACGCCAATGAGTTGTTGAGCCAGAACGGGGGGAGGTATACTGAGACGCTCTCACAACAAAATATTCATGATAACCTTAAAATAAGCTGTTCTATGAAAAGAGAGACCAATATGTGAGGCCCTTTTCCATTCCACCTCCCACCACAACATAACCGTAACTCCTTCCTCCTGCAAAGCAGCATACCTGTCCCTTCATCACACAGCTCCAGATGCTTCATACATCTCCAGGCTTCCATAAAACATTGGTTGTAGCTCCCCCACCTACCCCTTAATCTCCGCAACTTTATATACATTTCCTTAGGAAATCCAGCAGAAGGAGGCTTGGCATGTCTGTAAGTAAACTGATCAGCAACATAATCAAAATAGACATGGAAACAAGCAAACAAAACTAATTATGTTTCTCAGTGTCCGAGTATTGTACATTAGCTTTGAGACAAAGATACATTTTTGGACATTAAAACAAAAGCCATCTAAAACTGCTTACTGGGAAATATTACTGTCTTGGCTCCTGAGATTTGAGTCATTTTTCTTTGAGAACACAGTATCACGAGGGATCAGCTTCAAGGATTTACAGCCCCTCCTGGGAAGTATCATCCTTGTGAAGATTTAAAACTTCAGGCAGCCCTCTTTAAAGCAGCGGTGTCAGCCAGGGTTAATCTAAATCACTTTCAACTCAGTAGTTATTGGAAATCTTTTTTGGGTAAGTGTAGCAATCAAATAAGCAAACAAAAAAAGACAGAATGATAATGCTGGCCTTGATTAACAGAGAAGAGCAATCCTGCATACCAATTCTTTCTCTAGCTATCTGATTTTCCACCCAGCGTTGTGATACAAGGAGAGAGGAAGACCTTCCACTGGCCGACACGAAGGAGGCCCTTCCACCGGCCGACACAAAGGAGTTAAGGAAACTGCACCTCTCGTCCTTGAGGGTGGGAGCCTGGGGAAGGGACAGCCTTGGCTGCCTTCTGGTCCCCAGCAAGAAGGAGCTGTGCTCTGGGGGCTGCATACAGGAGTAGAGGACTACTGGGATCTGCTATGAGGTACCTCCAGTGGGCTGGTACAAAGATCAAGAGATATAAGGACATCCTCATAGCTACCAGCAATTGTTACGTGTGCTTAATTCTTTTGTTAAATACATTTAAATCACATAGTTTTGCAGCCTGATGCCACATCTCATTAACGCGTAAAACAATACCACTAACTGAAGCTGTTGGGGGGGAGGAATCTGCTTTGACTTTGAAATCTCTGTAAATACCTCATTTAATTATTTTAAGACCAGACTGGAATGTTATCATCATCTAATCTGATCTCCTGAATAACAGAGGCCACAGGAGCTTACGCAGAATGCTTTCGGTTTTGCCATGGGATGTTGTAAGACAGACGTCCTGCGTTGTCTTAAAGCTTTTAACGTGAGGTAGGCAATTCCTCTAATTAATTTTTTTTTTTTAATCAGCATCACTACACTGAAGTTGTAATGCCAATAAATTCTAATGAACTTAAATACCTGTTAGGGATTGAGTGATTCTTTGCAGGACTGTAAACCAATGTTCCTACAGTGGCAGGAGTAGATGTCCCTCTTTTCTATTTGAATGTGAGGGATGCTCTCTTCTTCAGCAGACACACCTGCCAGCTCCATTCGTCCTCTCCAAACCAAATCAGAGCTAACACAAGAAGGAAGACACGGTGTAGTTCAGTTACAGTATGAGAAGTCAGTACTGTGAGAAAGCTGGGAAAGCTGAGAGTGGATCAAGAAGTGTATTACCCTGGTTAAGATCTGTTGAGTGCTAAACAGATTCTTAGTTCGTGGATTAAACTGTACAAAAATACTTAGGCACGTATCCAGCTGAAGTGAAATACAGAAGATTTAGCTCATAATTACTGCATGCATTGTTTGCACAGCTACACTTTACAGGCAAAATACAAGCATGGGTTGTGGTGCTGGATTTCACGTGTTTCACAATACTTTATAACCTCCATTAAGGCTTTACAGCTACAACTCTATCTTGCTACCTCCCCGGACATGGGCCCTCCGACCCAGCTGCTGTCAAAGCCACAGCCAGCTCATCTGAAACACAGCATGGGACTCCTGGGTACCCCTGTCAACACGAACCAACTAATGACTTCAGGAACCGAGTCTACTCATTTAAAAGAGGAATCTCTGAGCAGACGAGGGAAGGGTGTGCAGGGGGAAAAAGGGGACCCAGCCATTGCGATGGGGAACACGTCGACCCAGTGGCTCCATCCACAAGACTGCCTGGGGGCTGTTGCCCTTCGGTCTTCCCTCCCTGGCTTTGAAGGGTTATTTTACGAATTGCAAAGCAAAAGCTGGTTGAGCTATAAATAAAATACAAAATATGTGGAGGCGGGGGAGAGGAGGGATAAAAGGGTTGGAATAACAAGTTATTTTCAGTTGCTAGGGATGACCAGGCATAACTGACTCACCACTCTTTACTCTATCATTCCCAAACTATATTTATCAAATCCAGATAACAAAAATGCCATGTTTCTTCCCCTGCCTGCACATCTGCTCGCTCCCAGTCTCCCATACTATGCATCTGCTCTACATACACATATAGGATTTGGTTTTCATGGGTATGTTACATGTTCGGAAGGAGAAAACGTTGTTTCTAGGCTTATGGTACACTACTACTTATTCATACAGAAAAATAATATTTCATATAACAGACACTGACGCACTGGTATGCAACCCTCCAACTCCACTAAGCTCTAACATGAATTTCCTGGCAAACAGCCAACAAATTCAGATGAGAATCACAATTATGCTTGAAATAAAGATAGTTTTCTATACTGCAGTGAAATCCTTTTAAAAAACATCACATGTACTCTACCTTGTCATGATAAGATGCCTTTCCAGATCGGTAAATGTACATAAATTAGGAAATGGCTGTTTTTAAAAAACTTCTATAAAGAAAGCTAAACTAGTCATCCAAGTATTTCTGGGAAGCTAAGTATCATGACAATTAAGCAAAAAATGAGGTATCAAATATCCTTAAAATAAATCGTACATGCACACACACACACAAAGCACGTATAAGCAGCACAAGCTTATTCTGTTCTTTTAATATAACAGACTATCCCCCTCATTCCTCTGTTACTTGTTGGGCATTTGGAATCACTGGGAATCTGAGAAGTAGTAATCCACCCATGTACATTTCTTTGCTCTCTGCCTGGATGAACAATCTCTCTCCAATGCAGATGGAATTAAGCATCTCTCTGTACAAAAAAACCACATCCCTCTTCAAGGTAATCCAGTTCTGCCAGATTTCAGCTGTTGCATCTGCAATTTCCGCTGTCATTTCTGACTGGCCTCACCGAGTTAACAGTAAAGCAAAACACTCTGGAACGGTTTACATACACAACTGCCATACCAATGATACTCAACATGGTAGGATACTACTGCTAGGTAAACAACGCAGCTGGCTTAAAACCTGGAATTTTTGGGAAAGTGCTACATTTTTAAAGATATAAGGAGCAGCAGTTATGTATGAACTGCCGTGCTGTAGCACAAAAGCATATGTTAGCTTTCAGCATCCCAATTAAAATACAAGCATTAAAGGGGCTACCCTTCCCAATCTTCCTGTTCATTCTATTAGATGTTACTTATTTCTCCCAATTCTTCCAAAACCATTGCTTATACTCTTTTCAAATACATTTTTTTTTCCACTAGTTTTAGGATTTTCCAGGATGTAGGGTAGGAGTTTTCTCATCATTTTCTCATTGTTTTTAATCATTTTCAAATTGTTTTAGATAGAGGAACATCAGACCCCAGACAACCTGCAGATTGACCACACAATCTGCAGATTGAGTCTTGTATTTTGTGAAGTCACTACAGAGCTAGTATGAGACACTGTGAGGAGTAGAGAAAAATAATTCACCACAGATATTCAGAAGGAAGCAGTTGTGGCAATTTTCACTCAGTAATCAACTGATCAAAGTGCATCCTATCTCCTCAGAAACACCATGGACTTTTCACTTTCCATCAGCCCTTAGTTCATGCCAATGGAAGGAAGGTGCTCTGAATAGCATAACACCATCCAACGCTGTATTGGAACAGTGGCAACAAGTAAATAAATGATGACTATTAAAGAAAACAGATTTTATTCTTGGCTTCTAGTGCATTACATCCATTCTTTTCTATAATTCAGATGTAAAGTCCAGCTTCCTTTCCTCCCCTTGCTCTATTTTCCTCCCTTTTTTTAATGGCTACAGACAACCAACCTCCTGTTAGTTCAGTGCAATTCATCTGTTCTTATCACTACCTAAAGTCAACCGCTAGAGAGTACTCTTTAGCTGCTTAGTGACCTGACACTGTTTTATAATCCTGCCCTCTCCAAACTGTCCCAGGCATCACTCACGGTTACTGCAGCCTTCAGCAGCCCCAGGAAGAGCAATCTGGAATTAGGGGTCAACTCGGATTCCTCGCAATACAAAAGATGGGCTAGATGATATACCCAGTACCATTATATTTGGGATACACAAGAAGAAACTGAAAACGCATTCAAACTTTTGAGAGATTCGATATTACAAATACGGCCCATACCAAACCAAAACACTAGATGAAAATGTACCCTGCACCAAAAATAGAGTATGAACTAGATGTTGAAAAAACACCTGCTAGCAGCCACCTCAAATATTTGGATGGAGTGCTTCCGCAGACGTCCCAAGCCAATCTCTTGCATTTCATGCCTCGCCGATTTGTGCTATTGCCATTCTTGGTCACAGTGGTTTGTTTTCATTTCTGTATACAAAGCAAAAGGAATGCAGAACAGCACCAGCAGCCTAACAAGAAGGCATAATTTCAGCACATAGGAAAGTGTGAGGCTTATAACTTCTCTCTAATGGATACATATACTAAAGCCGCATCATGCTTTCGCTCCACCTTGTTTTAAATCCAGGACAAGGACTTTGCTCTGAAAACATTTCATACTCTGCCATTAGAAGAACTTCTGTCAGGAATGTCTGTTTTATTATCTGAATTTGCAGCTGAGGCATATTTACATAGAAACGAGCTCATCTATACATCTCACTGAGTGAAATCAGTTTGGGGCTTCAATTAAGCAGCAAAGCCCTAGTCGTGAATTAGTCAACAAAACAGAGCCTCTAACATATTTTAATCTCCCATTCTTTACTGTAACCCTCTAGATGTAACTTAACCCTTTGATATTCAACTCTAATGCTACTAATCCAATTTCCGTGTTTTTTTCCCCCTCCGCTGACCGACCACGCAAACCGTGGAGCCCCCTGACACGAGAGCTTACAGCACTGCACGTAACAGGCATTTAGACCCATGCCTGCCTGCACCAAGATATGAACTCATTGTTCCCAATCCCCTGGTGCTAAAACAGTTTCCACTAGACCATGATCCACACAAGTGGACAAATCTTATTAAATTTAATCAGCCCAGTACTTGGGGGAGCCATCTTAATCAGAAAGGGATTTAATGAAAAGCCGCAACTCCAATGAATACCCTTTAATTACGACTGACTAATATTTATCCACAAAGAGGAATTTGTTTCAGGATTAGTCTGAGACCTGGAAGAAGCCAAAGACATCAATTCAATAATGGAATGCCTAATTAAAGTATAATGGAAACCTAATTGTGATATACTGCTTTGTAGCGCACATGATTTATTTAGAACAATTGCTTTTCACTGGGCTCATTAGGGAAAGTTAAACAAAACACAATAGTAAAAAAGAAGAGGGAAAAACAGACACACTGGAACTTCCAAGATGATTATAATCAGCTGATGAAAGACAGTGACATATTTGTCAGATAAAGCACTGCCATCCCTCCACAGGCTGTGGTTAAAATTTCTAAAAAGGATAATGATTATACAGTTCCTTTCCTCCCCAACGACATGGGATCAGACCCAAACCCTACTGCAGCTACTTGGGGGAGCTCCTCTGGTGGAAAGAAGCCATAAAGCTGAAGGGTCTGACGGTCTTTGGATCCTCCTCATGCAGAGAAACCTCACATAACGCACGTGCCCTCCCAGCCACGACAGAAGGAGAGCAGCTAGGGCAGAGCAACCAGCGCAAACCCCCTCCAGCCTTGGCTACCTGCAAAGGTAGGCAGGTACAACTGCCTGCTTTCAATCAGGATACATTTCCTCAAGAAGGCATGGCCCTACAGGTACCCACGGCACATAGCTGAATGTCTATCCTATTCTTCTTTCCCTAATATAAAACACAGAAAGCTGCTCAAGTAATTCTTATTATAAAACCAAACATCCTCCTGTTTGCGTCCTGATGGCACTGGGGTGGTGGTCCCCCCAGTAAAATGGGTTAGCTGCTACCCCCCTCATTCACTCAAACCAAGGTGAAGGACATGCACTGTTTATCCTGCATCACACTTTTACAGTGTCAATGCAAACAGAGTTGGGCTGACCCTCTATGTTTTCTTCCCTTCGCTGGTAAAGTGCTAGGAAAAATGAAGCATGGAAAGGAGCTGCTCCTCCAACCCTCTGGTGCCCTGCAGAAAACAGACACGGGGATGTCCAGGAGCAGATGAGCTTCCTCCGACAGTGGCTTCTGGAACTGCCGATCAACGCCCTTAGCTCCAGCTCAGTTATGTTTAAGTGGTGATGTGAGAACGGCTGTACCAACAGAAGCTGTCATGACAGTGCCATGGAAAAGAAAAAGGGATGCTACAAACCATAGGATGTGTGAAAACACTGCATCATGGCCTTGCAGATGAATGAGGGATTGCAGTCATTTTAAATGCAGAGCAGCAAAAAGATCCGTCTCTAGAAATAATACGATTTGCTAATGGTTTTGTTCCAACTACTGCTATTCATAGGGATGCTTAGAAAAATGATACTGAAGTCAATCCTTTGAATGAAAATGAGCAAAGACTGCTGAGAGTGCCTGAACAGCCATTCCTGTGCCCAGATGGAAGCTGAATTCTGGGCATCCATCATCTTGTACTTCCACATGTGTGATGCTGTCAGTCTGCCAGCCTGAGAAGTAAAAACTGACTTCCTACCTCAAGGACAGCAAAAGAGTGGGCCAGTGGTTCATCTCCATATCTGGTCTCAGTACTGGAAGAGCAAGGTTGAGGGAGACCACTTACACCAGTACCCAATGGCCCGATATTGAGCCAAATGCGTCGCTTTGCTCAAGGCAAATGAGAACAGGTTTAAGCTCATAACCCATGCATCGTACCTTCATGTTAAAGATGTGGGTTGCAGTGGTCTGCTGTTTTTTAATACAGGTAAGAAGGTAATCCCATGCTGGCCAGCTGAAGTCACAGATGAGAAAATGTTGTAAATCCTCGTTGTACAGGCCTCTCTGAACAGAAGTCTAAAATTGGTTTCCTGAAAATATCTGCTATAAACTTCCATCTCTGAACTCTGGCAGAACATTTAACTCCGTTGGCACTGCGTGCTAGAAAGCTCCGAGAGCAGTCATTACTAATGTTTTTAACATTGCTTTTTGACACAAATATGAATATGTACATAACTAAACCACAATGAATAAAATCAACTTAGGCAGTTCAATTTATTTCACAGGAATTATAGAAACAAAGGGCCTGCAACTTAAAAAGTCCATTGTTGTCAGCACACAATTGTTTTCCTTAAATATTTTAACTCCGGAAAAATGAAGCCCCCTAAATTTCACACAGTGCGTTGAGAGGACAATGCTTAATTAAGGGGAGAAACTATTTGTCATAGCAGAAAGTCCTTTTGAACTATGTTTTCCATAAATACACTTTGCTATATCTAACACGTTTGAGTTCAGAAACACTCTCCCTCAAGACTGCCTGAACAATGTCTCTGCGCGCTGCTCCCCCCAGGCTTACCACTGAAAGCACAAAAGGCATCCTGTAGTCCTCACTCCACCGTTTCCTCCACAGGGAGACTCTGAGGTGTACAAGGACAGCAAACAGACATTGCAAACATGCGCATCAGCAGCACATCCCAGAAAACTCCATGTTCCTTGGTAGTACTTTGATATTTTCCCTCAGGTGCTCGTGTACATAACACGGTTCACTACAGTCAACACCCAGCCTCACTAGTCCCAGTGTTTTGTCTCAATGGCCATGAAGAAGCTAGACACCATCTGCACAGACTTTAGGTGAAGACTGCTATTCTCGTTCATGTCTGGTCTATGGACACAAACCACTGTGGAGAGCTTCAGCCAGGAAGGAAAGGACAAGAGCCCTCCTGACCACCAGTAAATGCACCAACACCTCTGCTCTGGAGGAATGAGAGTCAGGGAACAGACCTGGCCCAGGGCTGGTGGAATTAGAGCTTAAAGCTCTGATCTGCCCACAGGAAGGCTTTGCCATGGTACAGCACAATGTCTTCACCAGCCAGGAGTAACTGGATGTCTCCCATTTTCCATCCCAGTGGGAAGGAAAAAGGCTGTCCTTACAAATGGGAACAAAGAAGTTGCCACTGGTTCACGTGGCAGATCCACAAAGGCAGTGAGAAAGGTCAAGTTTATCTGAAGACCATAATCTCTCATCTGAGGAACAGCTTCTCAAGTGCTGCAGAATGATGAACAGCCAGTTGGTCTTTCACAAATAAACAATGGGGCGATTAAAAACCCACTGTAGCTTGGCTGAGTTCAAAGACAGTTTAGCTCTAAGAGGTAGTTCTGGTAAAAACTTTTCTCTCTGTGAGCAAATACAAGCAAAGGAGAACTTCAGCAGCTTTGCCATACTTTTTGAAACATGGAAAACATGATGAATGCTGAAACCCAAAGTCCATCACTCATCTCCCTATGTTTTCTGCCTAAGCAATGGTGACACAAACTAACTCCCACCAATTCTTCCATCTGCCCTGCCTCTGAGAGCATTAAAAACAAGTAAACAAACCAAACAATAAGCAATTATAGCATGAATATCTCCGGAACTACACATAATTAGTGACTGAGGCAAAAGAAATGCAAAACAAAAAGATCTCTTATTTTTATTCTCCCAAAGCCATGTCAACTTACAGTCATAAGTTCACTAAGTGAGGACAGCAACTTTAACTGTGTTGCTCTATCCTAGAAATGGTCAAGGCTGACAACAAAAATCATTCGGCAAACTGACAACTTCTGTTCAAAAACCTGTAGTAACTCATGGTTAAGAGGACTGCAGACCAACATGACAAATTCTTTCATTAGTTTGTAAGATATATTCTATGTCAAATCAAAACACAGTGTTAGAAGAGTGAATATGGTGCTGCAATAATAGCTAATGTCTCAGAGAGGTTACAAAATGGAATATTTTTCTAGATCAATCTGTGATCTGAGAAGTCGTCATATTATCACTCCACTCTCACCAACTGCAGACATGAATGAATAATTCTATCCATAGAGTAAAACCCTGGCACACTTTGGCATTTTAAATTGACTAGTACATTGAGTTATGGCGCTGTCTGTGATGAAATAACGTAGGCAAGAGCCCCAAGATGGAAATGAATTGGCTACTGTCCATCTGTCCTCACTGACTTTCAAAAAACTTCTCCCTTGACATTAAGAGTGACAAAATAGGTACCAACATGTTTTTAGACTCATTGGTAAATTATCTTACCTAATCTGAAATAGGAAACTGATGGAGGTCTGGAAGGCTCTCTAACTTTACAGTATTCACATCTTCAAAGCTATTTTGGCTACTGCTCAGT
Source organism: Balaeniceps rex (assembly GCA_013401315.1). NCBI lineage: Eukaryota > Metazoa > Chordata > Aves > Pelecaniformes > Balaenicipitidae > Balaeniceps > Balaeniceps rex. Next base: position 72,525 of record VYZW01039753.1, on the reverse strand, counting down.
TACAATTACAGGGCACATTTCTAATTTGCTCCCTGAGCTACACACCTTCAAGAGAACTAGAAGAGATATACACGGTACTAGACTGATACAGCTGCATCCTACACTGCTCTCCCAGGACAGGCATGAGGCCAAATTAACTACCCGTTTCTAGTTACTTACCAGGAGCATCCTCCTGGGGCTAGCTGCAGGAAAATCCCACTGGGATTCCCAGAGGGAAAACTTCAGATGTGTCCAGTGCTTAGGAAAAAAACCCTCCTTTATTTGCTGGATTGGGACTGGACACCTCCAGCCAGGTGAACATCAGGCAGGGTAGAAACATTATCCTGGGTCCTTCACAGAAAGGCCTTGGTACCACCTGCCAGTGGGGGCTCAGTGGGATTTGTACAGAGCCTAAAGTGAAAATATCTGCCAGGGTAGAGTGGGAAGACCTGTTGCTGAGTCTTGTCACCAGCCCAGACCCAAGTGTGTCATCAGAGCCACCCAGCTGAGCACAGTATTCCTGATCCAGGCGGCTCAATCAGCAATGGGTCCTGAGAAGTCCAGACCCTGCACTTTGGTTTTACCATCTGCAACAGAAGTATAAATTACATCTACCTATAGATAGCATAGGCATACTGAAACATAATTGGAGTTTATATAGCACTTTGAAAAATATAAAATAGTACTCAGACTCTTAAAAAAGAATTGTATACAATAAAAGGGGAAAAGACTAGTTGAACAATTACCTTCTCTTGTTTTCCTTACTGAAGACACACTTCTACTACCAATGGTTGAACTCGATCTATGACGCACAATTTTGAAGTATGCTATAAAACCAGAAATGCATCCCCTAAAGCAAGATGAAGATGACTAAAGGAAGTACGTATTATCAAGGAAGGATTCTAAAATTGATGAAAAGTCCATCATTTTGTCCTGACATCAACAGGACCTGAACTAAAAATGTTGATGCTACAGCTGATCTGTGTAGCTGCTTCTGATTTACTACACATGATGCTTTCCCTTCATGATCTACTGCCTGAAATTGTTAGCCAGTAACAATACCTGTCTCATTTTTGAATACTGAAAAAGGGAGCAGAGCAAAATACCACTAAATGCATGATGCCCTGAATTCCTGATTCTTAAGTATACATTCTCAAAGGGCTGTTTTAAAAAAAATATTTACTTTTTGGTTGTTATGGTGATCATCTTTTCACAGCAGTTTATAAAAATAGGAATGGCTAAAAATACAAATCCAAAGGAACCTAAGGCACTAAAAAAAGGAATATGGCATGCAGATTTGTCTGCTTCAGAATAAATCTGCATATAGCGTCCTGCAGCAGCACATTTTACAAAGGGAATTAAAGCCATGAAATTAACATTTTAATGAAGTAGAGACCATTGACGTCAGGACTACTCACTGATTGCTGCTTCCAGGTGGCCTAATGAGATGAAAATGAAGTTTATATCTTCAGCTAGTCTAAGCCAGGCTTGTTTTGTGACTGTGATTGAATTTAAATGAGAAGATACTGCTGTGTGCAAACATGTCTAGGCTGGTAAGTAGCCTTATCAAATCTAAGCATAATAAATGCTTGATTTTAAATATTTTATGTTAAGAAAATGGATTTCAGTCTTCCTTTCACAATTCAACGTAAATGCAAAGCCAAAGTTTTATCATTAATTGTATAGCATGCCACAGCTTTTGTACTGGTTGCTCCAGGAATTCCCATATAAAATTTTTACTGCAAGATGTGCTCGTTTATCTATCAAGACACAGAAAACATTCTGGATTACAAAGGTGAAGTAGGAAATTGTAAATCCAACATAGCCTGTGGATAAGGCACAGTGTGATGTTTTGGCACCAGAGGCGTTTCAGGCATTAAGGTACAGTGATGGAAATGCAAGATCACCGTATATTGTGAAACACAACACACAATAAACAAGAACCGCAGCACATCATAAATTCCATGTTCCTAAATGCCAGAGAGAGCTGCATTTCATTTTCTGTCTTCACTATACATAGTGAATAGACATGTATAAATATTCTTCATTATTTCTTATTAGAGGAATGAATCAATATTGGTTTTGCTTTAAATACCATATTTCTACCTAGAGAACAAGACAACCACAGCACTGGGGACATACCCTCAGAATTCCTGTGAAGAAGATCAGTATTGTTGAACTTTCTACCCCTTGTTACAATATTAAAAAAGAAATAAAAACAAATTCCAAAGCCAGACTCAGTTTGCAACACTATACATGTTATTTAAGTCTAATTCTCACTTCATTCCTGGGTTCACACATCTGTGAAGTAGTCTTCAACAGTCCTAATTTCTCACTTCATAAGATGTCCTGACATGCAATCTGCTGCTGCTGGTATAATTGATCAGCACTAGTGACTGGAGCAGGGCTGGAGAAATACAGAAAATAAATTGACTGACCCTCCAACTCGGCTCTTCTCCTGAGTCTGTAATCTAGAGCTAAAGAACAGCAATGAGGGGATTTGTTTTAGTCTCCTTACAGGATATTCTATATGTGTCCATTGTAACATATGTAGTTGTAAGTTCACAACAAGAAAAAAGGTAGCCCATTAATAGCTCTTCGCTCTTTTTAAAATCTGAAAACTTCACGGGAAACCACTGCTATGGAAACCCCTTGTTTCTCTGCAAAACGGGGCTACTGATGTTTACTACTTTTAACAGACTGCTTGTAAGCCTTTTATGGACATCAGCTTTCCAGGCAAGATGCATCTCTGGATACAATATCTATATTTGCATTCCTTTTATTTTTTTTTTTTTGTGTGTGTGTCTGTACGTCCCCTTGGAACAAGGGCTGTTGCACATGGATTACATCTGAGGATTCAGTAACTAGGTTTAAAAAATGTCGCCACTGGTAATGTAACAGTAATACCACGCTTGAAGCTACCCCTGACCCCTCCACAGCACAGCCAAGCGATCTTCCTGGCTGTCAAGGTGGAGATTTCCAGAAATCTCTTTCTGTTTGAGATCTTAATAGGTATAAGACACAGAGAGGACTTCATGCAACGTGCACCATGCCCTGCCATGGGAACTCAGGCGCAGGGAAAGCGACTGCTCGAAGCAGGAGGAGCAGCTGGCAGACACGTATTTGAGATACTCTTGTATCATCAGCAGAATGACCCATGTTCTCACGGGCAAATAAACACATCTGAGCTCAGGACTGCTCTCTGGCCCCTGGGATTACCTTGAATATGGAGCCTTCTGATCCAGTGCTTGCACTACTTGAATCGTTGAGACAACTGTCCTGGTCAGAGGGCTAGATATAAATGTGACTGCTCAGTATGCTACCAAAACAGAAGTGTAGCCTGTTCGGTGTGATAGCAAACACGTTTCTCTCCAAAAGGAGGTTAAACCAACCCATTTTATTCTTAGGACGCAGGCGATACAGCTAAATCAATCCAGTACTAACCTACCTCCAAAAGGAGTGATCTTGCTGTCTCCTGCCCTGCACTGGATGCTCCCATTGCTCCCCCTGATCCTGAAGGAAGCCCTTGCAGCACATGGAGCTGGCAGAAGCAAACCCTGCCAAAGAGCCGTACTGGTACTGGAGGTGCTGGGGAATCTGAACCCTTGACTACGGATGGAAGTGGGACACAGGTATTCCCACTGTTAGCTCGCGGAGTCAGGAGAGCTCGTCAGGCTGGACTGGATGGTGTACGCACAGTGTGTTTTCATATTAGAAACCTCTTCCTTCATCCACCAAAGAGGATAAGCACTCTGTTTCCCCCACCCATCTGAGATGTGGGTGCAGGCTTGCCTTCTTATGGCAGAAGACCCAACCTGCAGCTCACATCTGTTGTGTTGGTAAGATGCAAAAACAAGATTACACAGAACACAGCGTCCTCCTGTAATTCATATGAATTCTGGGCCAAGGGTTGGAACATTTTTTCTTCATTATTCTACTGCTGCCTGGAGTAGCATTTTCCTCTATTAGTTGCTATTGCCTAGAACAGCATCTGGAACAAGTTAGGTAGCAAGAAGAGAGTAACAGACATGAGCTCAGTGTGTTCCCAAGACCTGATTTTCAGAGATACAACACACCTGCAGCTTTCAGCAAATTCATTACAGAGTCAAAGGGCTCAAAGCTATCTGAAAAAATCAAGCCCATGCTGATTAAACCCACTCAGGAAGTATGCCACAGCTTTCTACACATCAGCTAAATGCTCTGGAGGCTTATGAACATTTGCTCCAAGTATGGATTGCAGTATTTCAAGCCTGGGAGGTGACAAAGACATGAATAACCTCAGCAAGATCCACATCCGAGAAGGATGTTCAGAAATTCCTGGCTAGCAACAGATGGAAAAAACAAAGGCATGGAACCACAGCTGTTCCTTTTCTGAAATGGTGAAGGACCCAAGAGGACCTCCAAGCTAAAAACTCCAACAGGAGTGAGCGGCACACCCTCCCGCCTCCCTCCAGACGTGTAGGCACTTACTCCATTTCTGCAGATAAATGCCCTCTGCCATTCAGACCCAAATTTCTTCATCACTAACAAAACACAAAAGTGTTTAGATTATGGAACAGGTACAAGCCTATTCAAGCTTTATCACAAACAACTCCAAACTAGGTGAGAAGAAAATAGTGATGTTGTACCCAAGTTGTACTAAAACTGTGGGTTACAGCATTTTTTAACCCCTCCCTCAGTATCCTTATGCATCCATTTACCTAAAGCAGCAACAACTACAGCAGATTCCTGAGATTAAAAACTTCCAGGGAGGAAGAAAACCACACTACGTGTCACCCCCTGCCACCAGTCAGCGCTGAGCTGCAACACCTTCACACACAAAGCGCTTCCCGTTCTCAACAGGAGACTCAAGCAACAGTGCAGTGCCTCAAGGGAAGAACAGAACGAAGACTGGGCTACGTTGCCGCCTCCAGATGCGTATAGCCCTAAACTCCTGGGTATTTGAATTTTGCAGAGCCCATCTTTAAAAAAAAGAAAACCAAGTGAAATAGCTCCTTAGGTTTTTCATTCCTCGTAACTAGCAGAAGAAAGCCAGAACTGACTTCAATTTATAAATTTTGNTTGCCCCCCCCCCCCCCAACTGAGGTTCTGTTTTTCAGTACAGCAATTTCTACAAGGTGTTTGCTGCCTCCCATCCGTCACCCAACTCTTTCACAATGGTCTTAACTGATGGGGAATTAACAAAACACGTATCTTCCTTATTACAGTGTAAGGTGCTTAAAGCTACTTCTATGACATATTAAACTGATATTGTCTGTAGTAAACAGCACACTTCAGGCTTCCAGTGCTTTTCAGTTTCAAAATAAGAATTTCTACTGAACACTTAGTACATACATTTGTAAACTGACAGATCAAATGCTGTTAACGCTTGATGCAACATAGTTACCCCTGTTACAGAAAACACTGTTGAAAACGAGTAAACACATTTCTGAAAAAAATTAAAAATTACCCACAACACATCAAATATTGCACCTAAGACTAGACCCCTGCTTTGCCTAGTCCTTCAGTCTTGCTTCCCTGACTTTATACGGCTTTACAAATGGGAAAGTGCTTGACCAAAGAATTAACTGCAGACAGAAACAGTAACTCTGAATCCCACCTAGGGCTGTTTGTAAGAAACCATGTGAGGCACGTACCCATTCAGTAATAAAACTCTGTGTAAACGTCCCTGCAAAGAACATGGTTCAGCCATAAAAAAAAAAGAAGAAAAAAAAGAGAGACTTGCAATCAAAGGGGCATGAAAATGATAGCCCTGAACTACACCCAGGCACACTCTTCTATGACTTTTGCTACAACTATGAAACAGTACTTATAAATGGTGGGTAACGCATTTTTCTCAAAACAAGGTTGTAGTTTGTGCGCTTAATATTTGGAATTTACAGTTTTTTTAGGAGACAGGAGGATTATCTTCCTCTGTACACAATGTGTACAAAAAACATGCGTGCTTAAACCCGCCTAATTATCTTTTCTGCCTTTATGAAACACATCTAGAATTTCCATCTTAAATTACACATAGGATTCTTTATTACAAATGATGTGACTCACCCATGTAAATGTAATCTGCCAAGAACTGCTTACTGTAGTCAACTGCATGGCAGGCACATTACTGGCAACACTGCACGTGAATTACCTCAACCCCTCCTCTCCCACTCACCACCCCGATCTCCGACGTGTTAAAGCTCAAAGATGTTTCATGCTGCATTTTGGGAATACTCCCACCACGTGCAAAATGAGCAAAATTCTGTATGAAAACATTCTTCTTTTAGGAAGGATTCATATCATTTTGCATGTTTATCATGTAATCACTATGTCTGGTAGATATGAGTCAAACGTTTTGGTCCTGGTTGGGACCTGCAAAAGGTTATCATAATGCAATTCATTACAACAACTTTCAGTTTTATGGATGAATCTCAAAATAATTAAGTGGATTCCAGGGAGGCTTTTACTAAGAGAGAAGACATGATTTACCGTTAAAAATACCCAGGCTGGATGCTGAAAAGCTTGGTTTAGATTTTTAAATAGTTTCTGTGGTGTTTCACTGCCTACTTCTGAAAATTAGCTTCTAAGTGTAGTAGATCCACTTTTTTCTGTTGCTTAACTAATGAACAGTCTAAGGATGCCTTATTCAAACAGAACTTGAGGTTGTATTTTTCCATTTCTTAAGTGGAAACACGATCACACAACTAAATGGTATGTTCACTTCTTGTTTCATCCATAGAATTGCAATTAAATGTTAACCTCATACATTTAGAGAGGAAATCAACCAAGGTTTCACAAAAGTTATTTTTATATTCCACTCCAAAATAGAAGGAAAGGGGCTATTTGGAAAAAAAAAATATGCAGCCATTCTGAAATGCAGATGATTGAGTTGTACTTGGTTAGGTCAAAGTCTGCATTCCTTAACCACTTTACAGCACTGAATGCCCTGTGTGTGAAAAAGACCCCAATCCAGCCACTACAGAAGAAGATGTCTGATTTTGTTTTAGAGAGAAAAGCACTGACAAATATAACCTACTCTGCATTCTGGAAATATTTTTTCCATATACCAAAACCTACTAAATTAGAGCCTAAAAATGAATGCAACTTGAGTTTTTAAAATTTACTATTAAAAGTATCAACTTCTGATCTGGAAAACTACATATATATATATATATATGTAGCTATATCTGTATACCTTCATGTCTTAAAAAAGCAAGTTGAAGCTTTTTATTCCTGTAGTTTTAGAGTTTAAAAAAAAAAAAGATTCAAATTGGACACAAAGTGACTACTGACAGCATTCTATTAAGTGTGCAAAATACATTTGGAGGAAAAAAGACAATAAAACAAAAATCAAGCACCTTTTTTTAGTTGACTGGATAACTAATAAAAATATATTGTGTTTCAACATGTTTGAAAGAAAGAAGATGCCTGCAGAAGTTGAATTACATTAAGAATGCTGTTTGGGTTTCATATAAATTGCTTTATTTTTATTTTCAGAAACCTAATGTACTAACAGCCCTGAAATCAGATGTGCATAGCTTGCCCTGAGTATTTGTGCAGTCCCTTGACCACAAATGAAATTGCTAGATTACGATCTAAAATTTAAAGAAGCTCCTTTAACCTCTCATACCTCTGTATTCATATGCACAGTCACCAGTGCCTTCAACAGCTTACAACCCCTCTGTGTACGCTTATTAATTTTCCCTGCGCCAGCTATATCTTTCATTTCTCCTTATTTCCTGCAATCCACAAACCATATTCTGTGCAAGCAGAGGAAGCCATGAAGCGGCCAAATGGGACTGCTGAGACAGTAAGTGAATAAGAGAAGCACCGCAATATACAGCAGAGCATTCTAAGACGTGTTCTCTCCTCACATGTATTATTTGATTTTCTCGGACACACCATTATTGAGCAAGGAATACAGATCCGATGTCACTTTTTGTTTGCACGTGCAGTCGCTGTAATAGGACACAGGTCAGGTGAGTGCATACATATAAAGCCATTTTGGAAACTACATCTGCGTACACCGACCTACAGAGTTTGCTGTGACCCCACCTATCTTTAGTGCTGTAATTTTTAAAACCAGCACTAAAGGTTATTTTGATAGATTTGGCTTAGCTCATGATTAAAAGTATTACCTCTAACATTTACCAAAAAAGACTCCTAAATCTTTGTTTTTAAAAATCTGCCAGCAATGTTAGGAAAACCTTAGCTTTTTTACAGTTCTGAAATGAAAAGGGTTTAAAAAAAATAATACTTTTTAAGTTGCATCTCACAGACCCTCAGTCCTCACTAAAAAGTGTTTATATAACATTTCCAAGCTATTCTATGTTGATATACAGACCCTGAATTTTATTAACACAATTTTGCGTGATCAAAATCCCAGTAGGATATGCTGACATTGCTCTCCCTCCAGCTGGTCTTCTCCATCTGAAACATTCTCCAGTCCATAAACAGGAAAAACTACTAAAAAGCCGACAGCATCATATGCTGCAGGCACATGCATCCCTGCAAACGTGCAGTTTACAATACCAACAGCTGTACGGGAAAAAACCCAAAACAAACCAAAACGGAACATTTCATAACAAGATTTCAAAAAAACCCTTAACAGTTAAACAGTTTTTGGTCGAGGAGCTGAAGCTTGTTACAAATATCCATATCTAAAAGTATCAGATTGTCCAGATGCAGAAACAAAGATAATACAGAAAGACAGATGCCACTCTGAAGATGGTGCTGCCTGCAAGAATGTCCATTTTTATGTCTACTGAAACACAACAGAGGGTGTGCAGGAGGTGGAATCCTTCTGCCAAATGGACAGAGGAGAAAAAGAATTTCAATATGGGATGTGTCCAGAGATAGAGGTCAGAGAAAAGAGAAAGGAGAAAAGGTCACATTCAAGCTTTTAATAGGCAAAAACATTTTCTGGAGGATATAATTCCAAAACTATTTGGCAAAACTTCAGGACATCCATCAGCACAAGCAAAATGAGGGTCAGTTGGCTATTCTGTGAAATATTGAGCATTTTATGAGTCATAAATTTAATAAAATGTGGATGTGCTAAATTTACTCCACTCCCAAGTCACACCCTTTTTTGGTAACCTCTGTCCATGATATTCTTCAATGCATCAATAATGGGAACCCTCCAAAAAAACTAAACTCAAAGGAATTAAGACTGAATAAAAACAGACAATACATGAATACTAAGTCCCATTTAAGGTAACAAAAGAATAGAGTAAAGACTCCAGACACAAAAAAAAGCAGAGATGTTGGGTTTTGCTACAGGGTTGTAATTAGTGATGGGATAACCAACATTTCACAAGACTCCCATAGTTAAAGGATTGGGATCTCGTGAATAGTTTTGCTAGCCTCTGGTAGACATTTAGCAGCTATTTTACTGAAAATCTCAATTGTTAAGCTACGCAGTTTCCCCACATACTTCATCCATAACACTACAGGGCTGCAGGATGCGTCCCTCCAGTCTGCCTGCCCTTGATCTCACTGCCACAGCTCACAAAAGCAAATTCTGCCAGGCACAGATTTGTGACATGTACAAATCGACGTCTCTCTCTGTAGCAAACCAGTAATGATCTAGGCAGCATACAGCAGCAGACTCCGAGCATTTACTTCTTTAGGTGATTCCTAGTTGGACTGGTTATTCCACAATTTCTTTTTTTCTTGCACCCCTCCCTGAAGCAGCTGCT